>CAXIWQ010000174.1:141560-173216 GCA_964036275.1 Litoditis marina
TGATGATCATGACAATTGCGAGTACGAAGTTTCATTTGCGAATACGATGTTTCAATTGCGAGTAATTGCGAATACGAAGTTTCATTTGCGAGTAATTGCGAATACGAGGTTTCATTTGCGAATAATTGCGAATACGATGTTTCATTTACGAGTAATTGCGAATACGAAGTTTCATTTGCGAGTAATTGCGAATACGAAGTTTCATTTGCGAATAACTGCGAATACGAAGTTTCATTTGCGAGTAATTGCGAATACGAAGTTTCATTTGCGAGTAATTGCGAATACGAAATTTCATTTGCGAATAATTGCGAATACGATGTTTCCATTACGAGTAATTGCGAATACGAAGTTTCATTTGCGAGTAATTGCGAATACGAAGTTGCATTTGCGAGTAATTGCGAATACGAAGTTTCATTTGCGAATACGATGTTTCATTTGCGAATAATTGCGAATACGAAGTTTCATTTGCGAATACGATGTTTCAATTGCGAGTAATTGCGAATACGAAGTTTCATTTGCGAGTAATTGCGAATACGAGGTTTCATTTGCGAATAATTGCGAATACGATGTTTCATTTACGAGTAATTGCGAATACGAAGTTTCATTTGCGAGTAATTGCGAATACGAAGTTTCATTTGCGAATACTATGTTTCATTTGCGAATAATTGCGAATACGAAAGTTCATTTGCGAATACGAAGTTTCATTTGCGAGTAATTGCGAATACGAAGTTTCATTTGCGAGTAATTGCGAATACGAAGTTCCATTTGCGAGTAATTGCGAATACGAAGTTTCATTTGCGAGTAATTGCGAATACGAAGTTTCATTTGCGAGAAATTGCGAATACGAGGTTTTATTTGCGAATAATTGCGAATACGATGTTTCATTTGCGAGTAATTGCGAATACGAAGTTTCATTTGCGAGTAATTGCGAATACCAAGTTTCATTTGCGAATACGATGTTTCATTTGCGAATAATTGCGAATACGAAGTTTCATTTGCGAATACGATGTTTCAATTGCGAATAATTGCGAATACGAAGTTTCATTTGCGAGTAATTGCGAATACGAGGTTTCATTTGCGAATAATTGCGAATACGATGTTTCATTTACGAGTAATTGCGAATACGAAGTTTCATTTGCGAGTAATTGCGAATACGAAGTTTCATTTGCGAGTAATTGCGAATACGAGGTTTCATTTGCGAATAATTGCGAATACGATGTTTCCATTACGAGTAATTGCGAATACGAAGTTTCATTTGCGAGTAATTGCGAATACGAAGTTGCATTTGCGAGTAATTGCGAATACGAAGTTTCATTTGCGAATACGATGTTTCATTTGCGAATAATTGCGAATACGAAGTTTCATTTGCGAATACGATGTTTCAATTGCGAGTAATTGCGAATACGAAGTTTCATTTGCGAGTAATTGCGAATACGAGGTTTCATTTGCGAGTAATTGCGAATACGAAGTTTCATTTGCGAGTAATTGCGAATACGAAGTTTCATTTGCGAGAAATTGCGAATACGAGGTTTTATTTGCGAATAATTGCGAATACGATGTTTCATTTGCGAGTAATTGCGAATACGAAGTTTCATTTGCGAGTAATTGCGAATACCAAGTTTCATTTGCGAATACGATGTTTCATTTGCGAATAATTGCGAATACGAAGTTTCATTTGCGAATACGATGTTTCAATTGCGAATAATTGCGAATACGAAGTTTCATTTGCGAGTAATTGCGAATACGAGGTTTCATTTGCGAATAATTGCGAATACGATGTTTCATTTACGAGTAATTGCGAATACGAAGTTTCATTTGCGAGTAATTGCGAATACTAAGTTTCATTTGCGAATACTATGTTTCATTTGCGAATAATTGCGAATACGAAGTTTCATTTGCGAATACGAAGTTTCATTTGCGAGTAATTGCGAATACGAGGTTTCATTTGCGAATAATTGCGAATACGATGTTTCCATTACGAGTAATTGCGAATACGAAGTTTCATTTGCGAGTAATTGCGAATACGAAGTTTCATTTGCGAGTAATTGCGAATACGAGGTTTCATTTGCGAATAATTGCGAATACGATGTTTCCATTACGAGTAATTGCGAATACGAAGTTTCATTTGCGAGTAATTGCGAATACGAAGTTGCATTTGCGAGTAATTGCGAATACGAAGTTTCATTTGCGAATACGATGTTTCATTTGCGAATAATTGCGAATACGAAGTTTCATTTGCGAATACGATGTTTCAATTGCGAGTAATTGCGAATACGAAGTTTCATTTGCGAGTAATTGCGAATACGAGGTTTCATTTGCGAATAATTGCGAATACGATGTTTCATTTACGAGTAATTGCGAATACGAAGTTTCATTTGCGAGTAATTGCGAATACGAAGTTTCATTTGCGAATACTATGTTTCATTTGCGAATAATTGCGAATACGAAATTTCATTTGCGAATACGAAGTTTCATTTGCGAGTAATTGCGAATACGAAGTTTCATTTGCGAGTAATTGCGAATACGAAGTTCCATTTGCGAGTAATTGCGAATACGAAGTTTCATTTGCGAGTAATTGCGAATACGAAGTTTCATTTGCGAGTAATTGCGAATACGAAGTTTCATTTGCGAGAAATTGCGAATACGAGGTTTTATTTGCGAATAATTGCGAATACGATGTTTCATTTGCGAGTAATTGCGAATACGAAGTTTCATTTGCGAGTAATTGCGAATACCAAGTTTCATTTGCGAATACGATGTTTCATTTGCGAATAATTGCGAATACGAATTTTCATTTGCGAATACGATGTTTCAATTGCGAATGATTGCGAATACGAAGTTTCATTTGCGAGTAATTGCGAATACGAGGTTTCATTTGCGAATAATTGCGAATACGATGTTTCATTTACGAGTAATTGCGAATACGAAGTTTCATTTGCGAGTAATTGCGAATACGAAGTTTCATTTGCGAATACTATGTTTCATTTGCGAATAATTGCGAATACGAAGTTTCATTTGCGAATACGAAGTTTCATTTGCGAGTAATTGCGAATACGAAGTTTCATTTGCGAGTAATTGCGAATACGAAGTTCCATTTGCGAGAAATTTCGAATACGAGGTTTTATTTGCGAATAATTGCGAATACGATGTTTCATTTGCGAGTAATTGCGAATACGAAGTTTCATTTGCGAGTAATTGCGAATACCAAGTTTCATTTGCGAATACGATGTTTCATTTGCGAATAATTGCGAATACGAAGTTTCATTTGCGAATACGATGTTTCAATTGCGAGTAATTGCGAATACGAAGTTTCATTTGCGAGTAATTGCGAATACGAGGTTTCATTTGCGAATAATTGCGAATACGATGTTTCATTTACGAGTAATTGCGAATACGAAGTTTCATTTGCGAGTAATTGCGAATACGAAGTTTCATTTGCGAATACTATGTTTCATTTGCGAATAATTGCGAATACGAAATTTCATTTGCGAATACGAAGTTTCATTTGCGAGTAATTGCGAATACGAAGTTTCATTTGCGAGTAATTGCGAATACGAAGTTCCATTTGCGAGTAATTGCGAATACGAAGTTTCATTTGCGAGTAATTGCGAATACGAAGTTTCATTTGCGAGTAATTGCGAATACGAAGTTTCATTTGCGAGAAATTGCGAATACGAGGTTTTATTTGCGAATAATTGCGAATACGATGTTTCATTTGCGAGTAATTGCGAATACGAAGTTTCATTTGCGAGTAATTGCGAATACCAAGTTTCATTTGCGAATACGATGTTTCATTTGCGAATAATTGCGAATACGAATTTTCATTTGCGAATACGATGTTTCAATTGCGAATGATTGCGAATACGAAGTTTCATTTGCGAGTAATTGCGAATACGAGGTTTCATTTGCGAATAATTGCGAATACGATGTTTCATTTACGAGTAATTGCGAATACGAAGTTTCATTTGCGAGTAATTGCGAATACGAAGTTTCATTTGCGAATACTATGTTTCATTTGCGAATAATTGCGAATACGAAGTTTCATTTGCGAATACGAAGTTTCATTTGCGAGTAATTGCGAATACGAAGTTTCATTTGCGAGTAATTGCGAATACGAAGTTCCATTTGCGAGAAATTTCGAATACGAGGTTTTATTTGCGAATAATTGCGAATACGATGTTTCATTTGCGAGTAATTGCGAATACGAAGTTTCATTTGCGAGTAATTGCGAATTGTCAGTGCACCCATCGCGCACAATCAACTTTTATTTTTTTTCAATCAAGTTTTATTTTTTCTGAAAACAAAAGTTTGGTTTGCGCTCTCAGCGACACGTCACATTACGTACGGAATACTGTTAAATCAAACATTCAGACCTGTCGAGCTTTCAAACGAGTGAAGCCATAATTTGTGCTGTGTAATTCCGTCTGGTATGTTGCTAAGACCAATGAGACATATTTATATCTACAAGCCATCATTTTAGTCACCATTCATCTGGTCATGCCCGTTTCGCAGCTGATTTAGAGCACTAATTGAACTCAGCTGAGAGAGTTTGTCTAGATATAATTTCATTTTTACGATACCATTCGGAAGAGAATGGGAGAGTACAGGGATGAAAATTACGAGGCTAAAAATAGGCTAAATCTAGGGAATTATGGGGAAAATAAAATAGCTATTTTTTAACCTTTTTAGGCTAGTCGTTTCCTAGAATAGGCTAGCTGTTTCCTAGAATAGGCTAGCTGTTTCCTAGAATAGGCTAGCTGTTACCTAGAATAGGCTAGCTTTTACCTAGAATAGGCTAGCCGTTACCTATTTTAGCCTGGTGAATACCTATTTTAGCCTATAAATACCTATTTTTCCCTAGTAAATACCTATTTTAGCCTAGTCGATACCTATTGTAGCCCTGTAGCAAGCTTACTTCCGCTCCGAAAAAAGCGGGTCGAATTTCTGCTGTGCAACCTTCAAACTGGCTATGAACTCGAACTATCACACAAAATCACGAGAACATCATTCGCTTTCATGGAAACAATTTTATTTTACTCCACCACTTTCATGCTTCTAAAACAGGAGAAACACTGAGAACAAAAAACTGATTACATAGATTTATTCGTAGCAAAACACACTGGTATAAATAACACAATAATATTCTTCTGTCGATCTTTCATGGAGGAATGGCTGTGGTGGCTACGATCGGTAGTTGGGCGACGAATATGGGCTGTAGACGGATGCGTGTACTTCAGAAGCTAAAAATAAATAAATGAATATACACCTCAAACTGTCAACAACTATATCAGATACCCACGTACCCATAAAAGTATTCATTTATGTTTTGTTACTACAAGTTTGGAACTCTGCCTAGAAAACGCGTAGATTCACATTCTACCAAATTAATTTCTGCTTTTGAATAAACATACCGGCTAGGTCTTGTAAGGATGAGGTATTATTTCGTGGGGGGCGCATCTATCTTCGAACCATCTGGTAGAACTGACTTATCATAGGAGCCCTGGAACAAATAAATGTAGATACCGGGAGAGACAACATATACCACTATCAACATATACCACAGATAATTGACTGAACTGTCGGATAAAATGATTAAATGCGCTCACTCACACATAAATAAGAAGAAGTTAACTAAACGTGTAGGCTTTTTGATGGAAATAGGTCAAAATAGGAAATAAGCGAAAATCCGTTTAATAATTGTTTTGCCAAGTTAGTCCATGAAAACAACTGGGAAGCTTAAATTCAACAATCTAAAGCCAAAACTGCTTTTAAAACTCACTGAGGTAAACTAGATACTAAGACAAAAACATACATTAATTCATTAATTCAGGTCCGGTACAAATTCTGGGTTAGATGAAATAATCAGATTTTAATAACAATAATAGATGGCTAAGACTGCTCTTCAAGCTACTCACCTTGTAATCATAATTGAGCTGTCCGTGTTCGTCCCTGCAGCGAAACGAAGCTCCAGAATGACATGTTTAGATTACCTGTAAGAAAAGAAGTATTCATTTTTTCTAACAACAGAAGTACTGAAATGGAATAAATTGAACTGCTCATCTCATAATTCAACTTGGTCGAGGCGGAAGATGTTTTTCTAATTCGAAAATAGCAAAAACACGGAAAAACTGGCATTTAATGAACAAACAACTATAATTTTGACTATGTAGTGCGTGTTTCAATGAAGAATGCGGATTATTAAATTTAAAACAAAGAACAACAAAAATAACGCGTAAACGTGAGAGAAAACAAAAAATTTAGGTAAAAATGAAAATGATAAAAAAATTTAAATTGTCAGCCGCGAAATTACGGTAGCAAAAACGGCGCTCCAGGACCATTAAATAATTTTAGCTAAAATTAGCTATTTTTAGCCTAGCAAAACCAGCTTGTTCAACGACTTGGCTAATCTAGGCAATTATAGGTATTTCTAGGTGTTTCCGCGTTTTCTAGGCTAAAGTTAGCTAAAATAGGCTAGTATCCTATTGAATACCTATTTTTCCCTAGATTTAGCCTATTTTAGCCTCGCAAGTTTCACCAGAGTATCTATAGCCAACAATAGGAAGGTGAAAATGGTAAAAAAAATCCAATATACTTTTAATGAACGTCAAGAGCCCCCGTTTTCAAAGGAAAAATATATGTTACTTCCTCTCATCCTCACTCACTGATAATAAACATATGAAACGAGAAAAACGGGATCAACTGTTACCATACCTTTTCAGGATCATATACTCTTCCATGTTTATTATTATTTTAGTAAGTTCGATATATTGGGAAACATATTATCTTGTATCAAGTTCCCGGCTCTCCCTCTAGAAACAATGTTATAATAGCAAAGCCAGTTGATGGCATTTATCAGTTTTTATAAATAAACATAAATAATAATATCATAAGAACGTGAATCTTCTATTTTTTCTTCGTAGAAGTGAAGTCCGATCAGAGTGGTTGTAGTCGTAGTGAAGAAATCGCATACCCTATAAAAACGAACCGTAAAAATAATACATGAAACGAGTCATTGAACCTCTCCAGCTTCCGCCCTCCACCCACATGAACTTTGTCACTGGCAAAACGATTTCATTTCGAAAATGACTCAAAACTACCCACATTTCGTTTGAAAGCAGATTGAAAAAGGTAATTATATAAACATAGTGAAAGCAAACTATATAAACACAATTACAAGCGACACTCGGGTGAAGCAGCAAGTAGCTGTCTGGTGTATACAGAAATTCGAACCAGTTAAGTGTTGCTCTGATTGTGTACGATGTACGCATTATTTTTTTTGTTTTAGGCCAGTATGCTTATAATGAACGTCAGTAGCAACAGTTATCATTATAAATAGAAGGAAATATGGAGTACTGTGTTACAGTTATCATAGCAAACGATATACTTCCTGTCCTCGATAATATAAAGCTTGCATGGGAACTTGCGAACTTCACTTTTCAGTTTCAGTAAAACATGTTTATTTACTTTTCACTTTTGAATGTCAAATACACTAACACAATCCCACCTTTTCATCGGAGTTTCATCTGCCTCATTATTGCTGAGATGAGAGTAATACGGTCAGTCCGGACCGGAAAGAAGCATATGGAGTATAGCGAAACCTGAAATTTTATATTAATTAGGCAATATACGTACATAATTTTCGATTTGTCTATGGCTGAGCTTTGATCTACAAAATGGAACAACACTATTCCAGACCATTCAGTAGTGATACTTGTACTACGAACTTATTTTTCGACTATTCTTCGAGAAATGAACCCCGTTTTAGTTTAACTTTAACAATTTAAGCTTCATTAATCCGTCGAGCATAGCCGAATTTACTACGTGTCACAGAAGCGCAAGGTGAATCCCGCTTTTATTGCCTTTTTCATGACTAAGTACTAAGTAGCCAAATTTGGCAGATTGTATTTCACTATTTGCTTAAAATACTAGTGGTTGTCCAAGGCAATATTTTTGTTCAAAACGGAGCATATAACAGTAGTATTGTCCAGGTACCAAGCAACAAAATTTCGAAGAGTGGACTACTTTTGTTGCAAATTCAGGAGAACTGCCCATTTTGTCATTGAAAATCAAGAAGTTTAGCGTATATAAATGGAAAACTGTCTCCTTTTCGTAGAACAAAAAAGTCATATTTTACTGGTGTGTGATGTGATACATACTCTATTCTCATTCGCAATTCACTCCGTTTCCGTTGATTTATTGTAAACTTAGCCACAACTACAACCTACAATCTTAGTGTAAATAGATTAGACTTTTAAATTAGTTAGAGATGCTCATTGACCTAAAACAATGCACATAGTCCCTAAAACACTCGATAATTTAGCTAAATGCTGCTTTACTATATATTATATGAGTAATAAATTTGAGCTTCCTTTCAAACCACAGTTGGATAGATAGATCTTCAAGATGTTTCAATAGTCAGAGCAGTTTGTTCATAATTAGGAAGTTTTTTTTAGATGGGCGACCATTTCTATGTAAATGTGAACCTTAATGAATCATATGAATATACCTGAGACCAGAGAAAAAATCGACGTGATGCGGCCATCCAGTAACCAGCTGTTTCTTAGACCGTCGCGAATACTTGCAACCTGACCTGGTCAGTCATCAGCCCCGCGAATACTTGCAACCTGACTGCTGCTGAAAGCAAAATCTTGCATTAGAGAACCGAACATGATCAAGGAATTTATGAATCAAAAGAGAAATAATGGAAATAAGTAAGAACAATTAAATAAGCATTGCATACGGCCTGTACAAAAGCAATGCGGTGGTGGCCCCGAACTATTTGTTTACCTGGTCAGTCATCAGCCTAACCCAACGGCTTACCAAGAAGCCAGAAGAGTCTCGTCTTTTTCAGAGTTACTTCATCAAATAGTACTTGATAAACTTGTTCATGTGTAATTGTGCGAACAGGCGAACGACCAGAGAAAACTCCGCCAACTATCATTTTCGCCAACATCGAAATCGCATGCATTCAGTTTTTCTATAATGTTTGCTCAGGGGGTCGATACTGTACATAGCTCTAAACTGCTGGGTTTGTAGTTTGATCCTGTCATATTTCAGTCGTGATGCGAGAACCGTTTCATGCATGAAGATCAAACTACAACACAGATTTTGTGATTTCCTGTAGTCTGAGTAAATGAATTACACGCCCTCCGCCACACACTTTAACACTACTTATTATGGGATTGTAAATTATCGTAAACACATGATAATAAACAGAACAATAAAGAAAGAGCTCTTCTTAATCTAACGACCGAGCTAAATAGATTTTTCTCGTGTGCTTTGGCGTGTCGCCGGGCAGAGTCCGCAACCTGACGTCGCGCGAGAAACGCAAACCAAACATTTATTTTTTGAAAAAAATAAAAGTTGATTGAAAAAAATAAAAGTTGATTGTGCGCGATGGGTGCACTGACAGCGAATACCAAGTTTCATTTGCGAATACGATGTTTCATTTGCGAATAATTGCGAATACGAAGTTTCATTTGCGAATACGATGTTTCAATTGCGAGTAATTGCGAATACGAAGTTTCATTTGCGAGTAATTGCGAATACGAAGTTTCATTTGCGAGTAATTGCGAATACGAGGTTTCATTTGCGAATAATTGCGAATACGATGTTTCATTTACGAGTAATTGCGAATACGAAGTTTCATTTGCGAGTAATTGCGAATACGAAGTTTCATTTGCGAATACTATGTTTCATTTGCGAATAATTGCGAATACGAAGTTTCAATTGCGAATACGAAGTTTCATTTGCGAGTAATTGCGAATACGAAATTTCATTTGCGAGTAATTGTGAATACGAAGTTTCATTTGCGAGTAATTGCGAATACGAAGTTTCATTTGCGAGTAATTGCGAATACGAAGTTTCATTTGCGAGAAATTGCGAATACGAGGTTTTATTTGCGAATAATTGCGAATACGATGTTTCATTTGCGAGTAATTGCGAATACGAAGTTTCATTTGCGAGTATTTGCGAATACGAAGTTTCATTTGCGAATACGATGTTTCATTTGCGAATAATTGCGAATACGAAGTTTCATTTGCGAATACCATGTTTCAATTGCGAGTAATTGCGAATACGAAGTTTCATTTGCGAGTAATTGCGAATACGAGGTTTCATTTGCGAATAATTGCGAATACGATGTTTCATTTACTAGTAATTGCGAATAAGAAGTTTCATTTGCGAGTAATTGCGAATACGAAGTTTCATGTGCGAGTAATTGCGAATACGAAGTTTCATTTGCGAATACGATGTTTCATTTGCGAATAATTGCGAATACGAAGTTTCATTTGCGAATACGATGTTTCAATTGCGAGTAATTGCGAATACGAAGTTTCATTTGCGAGTAATTGCGAATACGAAGTTTCATTTGCGAATAATTGCGAATACGAAGTTACATTTGCGAGTAATTGCGATTACGAAGTTTCATTTGCGAGTAATTGCGAATACGAAGTTTCATTTGCGAGTAATTGCGGATACGAGGTTTCATTTGCGAATAATTGCGAATACGATGTTTCATTTACGAGTAATTGCGAATACGAAGTTTCATTTGCGAGTAATTGCGAATACGAAGTTTCATTTGCGAGTAATTGCGAATACGAAGTTTCATTTGCGAATAACTGCGAATACGAAGTTTCATTTGCGAGTAATTGCGAATACGAAGTTTCATTTGCGAGTAATTGCGAATACGAGGTTTCATTTGCGAATAATTGCGAATACGATGTTTCCATTACGAGTAATTGCGAATACGAAGTTTCATTTGCGAGTAATTGCGAATACGAAGTTTCATTTGCGAATACGATGTTTCATTTGCGAATAATTGCGAATACGAAGTTTCATTTGCGAATACGATGTTTCAATTGCGAGTAATTGCGAATACGAAGTTTCATTTGCGAGTAATTGCGAATACGAGGTTTCATTTGCGAATAATTGCGAATACGATGTTTCATTTGCGAATACGATGTTTCATTTGCGAATAATTGCGAATACGAAGTTTCATTTGCGAATACGATGTTTCAATTGCGAGTAATTGCGAATACGAAGTTTCATTTGCGAGTAATTGCGGATACGAGGTTTCATTTGCGAATAATTGCGAATACGATGTTTCATTTACGAGTAATTGCGAATACGAAGTTTCATTTGCGAGTAATTGCGAATACGAAGTTTCATTTGCGAGTAATTGCGAATACGAAGTTTCATTTGCGAATAACTGCGAATACGAAGTTTCATTTGCGAGTAATTGCGAATACGAAGTTTCATTTGCGAGTAATTGCGAATACGAGGTTTCATTTGCGAATAATTGCGAATACGATGTTTCCATTACGAGTAATTGCGAATACGAAGTTTCATTTGCGAGTAATTGCGAATACGAAGTTTCATTTGCGAATACGATGTTTCATTTGCGAATAATTGCGAATACGAAGTTTCATTTGCGAATACGATGTTTCAATTGCGAGTAATTGCGAATACGAAGTTTCATTTGCGAGTAATTGCGAATACGAGGTTTCATTTGCGAATAATTGCGAATACGATGTTTCATTTGCGAATACGATGTTTCATTTGCGAATAATTGCGAATACGAAGTTTCATTTGCGAATACGATGTTTCAATTGCGAGTAATTGCGAATACGAAGTTTCATTTGCGAGTAATTGCGAATACGAAGTTTCATTTGCGAATAATTGCGAATACGAAGTTACATTTGCGAGTAATTGCGATTACGAAGTTTCATTTGCGAGTAATTGCGAATACGAAGTTTCATTTGCGAGTAATTGCGAATACGAGGTTTCATTTGCGAATAATTGCGAATACGATGTTTCATTTACGAGTAATTGCGAATACGAAGTTTCATTTGCGAGTAATTGCGAATACGAAGTTTCATTTGCGAGTAATTGCGAATACGAAGTTTCATTTGCGAATAACTGCGAATACGAAGTTTCATTTGCGAGTAATTGCGAATACGAAGTTTCATTTGCGAGTAATTGCGAATACGAGGTTTCATTTGCGAATAATTGCGAATACGATGTTTCCATTACGAGTAATTGCGAATACGAAGTTTCATTTGCGAGTAATTGCGAATACGAAGTTTCATTTGCGAATACGATGTTTCATTTGCGAATAATTGCGAATACGAAGTTTCATTTGCGAATACGATGTTTCAATTGCGAGTAATTGCGAATACGAAGTTTCATTTGCGAGTAATTGCGAATACGAGGTTTCATTTGCGAATAATTGCGAATACGATGTTTCATTTACGAGTAATTGCGAATACGAAGTTTCATTTGCGAGTAATTGCGAATACGAAGTTTCATTTGCGAATACTATGTTTCATTTGCGAATAATTGCGAATACGAAGTTTCATTTGCGAATACGAAGTTTCATTTGCGAGTAATTGCGAATACGAAGTTTCATTTGCGAGTAATTGCGAATACGAAGTTCCATTTGCGAGTAATTGCGAATACGAAGTTTCATTTGCGAGTAATTGCGAATACGAAGTTTCATTTGCGAGAAATTGCGAATACGAGGTTTTATTTGCGAATAATTGCGAATACGATGTTTCATTTGCGAGTAATTGCGAATACGAAGTTTCATTTGCGAGTAATTGCGAATACCAAGTTTCATTTGCGAATACGATGTTTCATTTGCGAATAATTGCGAATACGAAGTTTCATTTGCGAATACGATGTTTCAATTGCGAGTAATTGCGAATACGAAGTTTCATTTGCGAGTAATTGCGAATACGAAGTTTCATTTGCGAGTAATTGCGAATACGAGGTTTCATTTGCGAATAATTGCGAATACGATGTTTCATTTACGAGTAATTGCGAATACGAAGTTTCATTTGCGAGTAATTGCGAATACGAAGTTTCATTTGCGAATACTATGTTTCATTTGCGAATAATTGCGAATACGAAGTTTCATTTGCGAATACGAAGTTTCATTTGCGAATACGAAGTTTCATTTGCGAGTAATTGCGAATACGAAATTTCATTTGCGAGTAATTGTGAATACGAAGTTTCATTTGCGAGTAATTGCGAATACGAAGTTTCATTTGCGAGTAATTGTGAATGCGAAGTTTCATTTGCGAGTAATTGCGAATACGAAGTTTCATTTGCGAGTAATTGCGAATACGAAGTTTCATTTGCGAGAAATTGCGAATACGAGGTTTTATTTGCGAATAATTGCGAATACGATGTTTCATTTGCGAGTAATTGCGAATACGAAGTTTCATTTGCGAGTATTTGCGAATACGAAGTTTCATTTGCAAATACGATGTTTCATTTGCGAATAATTGCGAATACGAAGTTTCATTTGCGAATACCATGTTTCAATTGCGAGTAATTGCGAATACGAAGTTTAATTTGCGAGTAATTGCGAATACGATGTTTCATTTACGAGTAATTGCGAATACGAAGTTTCATTTGCGAGTAATTGCGAATACGAAGTTTCATTTGCGAGTAATTGCGAATACGAAGTTTCATTTGCGAATAACTGCGAATACGAAGTTTCATTTGCGAGTAATTGCGAATACGATGTTTCCATTACGAGTAATTGCGAATACGAAGTTTCATTTGCGAGTAATTGCGAATACGAAGTTTCATTTGCGAGTAATTGCGAATACGAAGTTTCATTTGCGAATACGATGTTTCATTTGCGAATAATTGCGAATACGAAGTTTCATTTGCGAATACGATGTTTCAATTGCGAGTAATTGCGAATACGAAGTTTCATTTGCGAGTAATTGCGAATACGAGGTTTCATTTGCGAATAATTGCGAATACGATGTTTCATTTACGAGTAATTGCGAATACGAAGTTTCATTTGCGAGTAATTGCGAATACGAAGTTTCATTTGCGAATACTATGTTTCATTTGCGAATAATTGCGAATACGAAGTTTCATTTGCGAATACGAAGTTTCATTTGCGAGTAATTGCGAATACGAAGTTTCATTTGCGAGTAATTGCGAATACGAAGTTCCATTTGCGAGTAATTGCGAATACGAAGTTTCATTTGCGAGTAATTGCGATTACGAAGTTTCATTTGCGAGTAATTGCGAATACGAAGTTTCATTTGCGAGTAATTGCGAATACGAGGTTTCATTTGCGAATAATTGCGAATACGATGTTTCATTTACGAGTAATTGCGAATACGAAGTTTCATTTGCGAGTAATTGCGAATACGAAGTTTCATTTGCGAGTAATTGCGAATACGAAGTTTCATTTGCGAATAAATGCGAATACGAAGTTTCATTTGCGAGTAATTGCGAATACGAAGTTTCATTTGCGAGTAATTGCGAATACGAGGTTTCATTTGCGAATAATTGCGAATACGATGTTTCCATTACGAGTAATTGCGAATACGAAGTTTCATTTGCGAGTAATTGCGAATACGAAGTTTCATTTGCGAATACGATGTTTCATTTGCGAATAATTGCGAATACGAAGTTTCATTTGCGAATACGAAGTTTCATTTGCGAGTAATTGCGAATACGAAGTTTCATTTGCGAGTAATTGCGAATACGAAGTTCCATTTGCGAGTAATTGCGAATACGAAGTTTCATTTGCGAGTAATTGCGAATACGAAGTTTCATTTGCGAGAAATTGCGAATACGAGGTTTTATTTGCGAATAATTGCGAATACGATGTTTCATTTGCGAGTAATTGCGAATACGAAGTTTCATTTGCGAGTAATTGCGAATACCAAGTTTCATTTGCGAATACGATGTTTCATTTGCGAATAATTGCGAATACGAAGTTTCATTTGCGAATACGATGTTTCAATTGCGAGTAATTGCGAATACGAAGTTTCATTTGCGAGTAATTGCGAATACGAAGTTTCATTTGCGAGTAATTGCGAATACGAGGTTTCATTTGCGAATAATTGCGAATACGATGTTTCATTTACGAGTAATTGCGAATACGAAGTTTCATTTGCGAGTAATTGCGAATACGAAGTTTCATTTGCGAATACTATGTTTCATTTGCGAATAATTGCGAATACGAAGTTTCATTTGCGAATACGAAGTTTCATTTGCGAGTAATTGCGAATACGAAATTTCATTTGCGAGTAATTGCGAATACGATGTTTCATTTACTAGTAATTGTGAATACGAAGTTTCATTTGCGAGTAATTGCGAATACGAAGTTTCATTTGCGAGTAATTGCGAATACGAAGTTGCATTTGCGAGTAATTGCGAATACGAAGTTTCATTTGCGAATAATTGCGAATACGGAGTTTCATTTGCGAGTAATTGCGAATACGAAGTTTCATTTGCGAGTAATTGCGAATACGAGGTTTCATTTGCGAATAATTGCGAATACGATGTTTCATTTACGAGTAATTGCGAATACGAAGTTTCATTTGCGAGTAATTGCGAATACGAAGTTGCATTTGCGAGTAATTGCGAATACGAAGTTTCATTTGCGAATACGATGTTTCATTTGCGAATAATTGCGAATACGAAGTTTCATTTGCGAATACGATGTTTCAATTGCGAGTAATTGCGAATACGAAGTTTCATTTGCGAGTAATTGCGAATACGAGGTTTTATTTGCGAATAATTGCGAATACGATGTTTCATTTACGAGTAATTGCGAATACGAAGTTTCATTTGCGAGTAATTGCGAATACGAAGTTTCATTTGCGAATAATTGCGAATACGAAGTTTCATTTGCGAGTAATTGCAAATACGAAGTTTCATTTGCGAGTAATTGCGAATACGAGGTTTAATTTGCGAATAATTGCGAATACGATGTTTCCTTTACGAGTAATTGCGAATACAAAGTTTCATTTGCGAGTAATTGCGAATACGAAGTTGCATTTGCGAGTAATTGCGAATACGAAGTTTCATTTGCGAATACGATGTTTCATTTGCGAATAATTGCGAATACGAAGTTTCATTTGCGAATACGATGTTTCAATTGCGAGTAATTGCGAATACGAAGTTTCATTTGCGAGTAATTGCGAATACGAGGTTTCATTTGCGAATAATTGCGAATACGATGTTTCATTTACGAGTAATTGCGAATACGAAGTTTCATTTGCGAGTAATTGCGAATACGAAGTTTCATTTGCGAATAATTGCGAATACGAAGTTTCATTTGCGAGTAATTGCAAATACGAAGTTTCATTTGCGAGTAATTGCGAATACGAGGTTTCATTTGCGAATAATTGCGAATACGATGTTTCCTTTACGAGTAATTGCGAATACGAAGTTTCATTTGCGAGTAATTGCGAATACGAAGTTGCATTTGCGAGTAATTGCGAATACGAAGTTTCATTTGCGAATACGATGTTTCATTTGCGAATAATTGCGAATACGATGTTTCATTTGCGAATAATTGCGAATACGAAGTTTCATTTGCGAATACGATGTTTCAATTGCGAGTAATTGCGAATACAAAGTTTCATTTGCGAGTAATTGCGAATACGAAGTTTCATTTGCGAATAATTGCGAATACGAAGTTTCATTTGCGAGTAATTGCGAATACGAAGTTTCATTTGCGAGTAATTGCGAATACGAAGTTTCATTTGCGAGTAATTGCGAATACGAAGTTTCATTTGCGAGTAATTGCGAATACGAGGTTTCATTTGCGAATAATTGCGAATACGATGTTTCATTTACGAGTAATTGCGAATACGAAGTTTCATTTGCGAGTAATTGCGAATACAAAGTTTCATTTGCGAGTAATTGCGAATACGAAGTTTCATTTGCGAATACGATGTTTCATTTGCGAATAATTGCGAATACGAAGTTTTATTTGCGAATACGAAGTTTCATTTGCGAGTAATTGCGAATACGAGGTTTCATTTGCGAATAATTGCGAATACGAAGTTTCATTTGCGAATACGATGTTTCATTTGCGAATAATTGCGAATACGAAGTTTCATTTGCGAATACGATGTTTCAATTGCGAGTAATTGCGAATACAAAGTTTCATTTGCGAGTAATTGCGAATACGAAGTTTCATTTGCGAATAATTGCGAATACGAAGTTTCATTTGCGAGTAATTGCGAATACGAAGTTTCATTTGCGAGTAATTGCGAATACGAAGTTTCATTTGCGAGTAATTGCGAATACGAGGTTTCATTTGCGAATAATTGCGAATACGATGTTTCCTTTACGAGTAATTGCGAATACGAAGTTTCATTTGCGAGTAATTGCGAATACGAAGTTGCATTTGCGAGTAATTGCGAATACGAAGTTTCATTTGCGAATACGATGTTTCATTTGCGAATAATTGCGAATACGAAGTTTCATTTGCGAATACGATGTTTCAATTGCGAGTAATTGCGAATACAAAGTTTCATTTGCGAGTAATTGCGAAGACGAGGTTTCATTTGCGAATAATTGCGAATACGATGTTTCATTTGCGAATAATTGCGAATACGAAGTTTCATTTGCGAGTAATTGCAAATACGAAGTTTCATTTGCGAGTAATTGCGAATACGAAGTTTCATTTGCGAGTAATTGCGAATACGAGGTTTCATTTGCGAATAATTGCGAATACGATGTTTCATTTACGAGTAATTGCGAATACGAAGTTTCATTTACTAGTAATTGTGAATACGAAGTTTCATTTGCGAGTAATTGCGAATACGAAGTTTCATTTGCGAGTAATTGCGAATACGAAGTTTCATTTGCGAGTAATTGCGAATACGAAGTTTCATTTGCGAGTAATTGCGAATACGAAGTTTCATTTGCGAGTAATTGCGAATACGAGGTTTCGTTTGCGAATAATTGCGAATACGATGTTTCATTTACGAGTAATTGCGAATACGAAGTTTCATTTGCGAGTAATTGCGAATACAAAGTTTCATTTGCGAGTAATTGCGAATACGAAGTTTCATTTGCGAATACGATGTTTCATTTGCGAATAATTGCGAATACGAAGTTTTATTTGCGAATACGAAGTTTCATTTGCGAGTAATTGCGAATACGAGGTTTCATTTGCGAATAATTGCGAAGACGAGGTTTCATTTGCGAATAATTGCGAATACGATGTTTCATTTACTAGTAATTGTGAATACGAAGTTTCATTTGCGAGTAATTGCGAATACGAAGTTTCATTTGCGAGTAATTGCGAATACGAAGTTTCATTTGCGAATACGATGTTTCATTTGCGAATAATTGCGAATACGAAGTTTCATTTGCGAATACGGTGTTTCAATTGCGAGTAATTGTGAATACGAAGTTTCATTTGCGAGTAATTGTGAATACGAAGTTTCATTTGCGAGTAATTGTGAATACGAAGTTTCATTTGCGAGTAATTGCGAATACGAAGTTTCATTTGCGAGTAATTGCGAATACGAAGTTTCATTTGCGAGTAATTGCGAATACGAGGTTTCATTTGCGAATAATTGCGAATACGATGTTTCATTTGCGAGTAATTGCGAATACGATGTTTCATTTGCGAGTAATTGCGAATACGAAGTTTCATTTGCGAGTAATTGCGAATACGAAGTTTCATTTGCGAGTAATTGCGAATACGAAGTTTCATTTGCGAGTAATTGCGAATACGAAGTTTCATTTGCGAGTAATTGCGAATACGAGGTTTCATTTGCGAATAATTGCGAATACGATGTTTCATTTACGAGTAATTGCGAATACGAAGTTTCATTTGCGAGTAATTGCGAATACAAAGTTTCATTTGCGAGTAATTGCGAATACGAAGTTTCATTTGCGAGTAATTGCGAATACGAGGTTTCATTTGCGAATAATTGCGAATACGATGTTTCATTTGCGAGTAATTGCGAATACGAAGTTTCATTTGCGAATACGATGTTTCATTTGCGAATAATTGCGAATACGAAGTTTCATTTGCGAGTAATTGCGAATACGAAGTTTCATTTGCGAGTAATTGCGAATACGAGGTTTCATTTGCGAATAATTGCGAATACGATGTTTCATTTGCGAGTAATTGCGAATACGATGTTTCATTTACTAGTAATTGTGAATACGAAGTTTCATTTGCGATTAATTGCGAATACGAAGTTTCATTTGCGAGTAATTGCGAATACGAAGTTGCATTTGCGAGTAATTGCGAATACGAAGTTTCATTTGCGAATAATTGCGAATACGGAGTTTCATTTGCGAGTAATTGCGAATACGAAGTTTCATTTGCGAGTAATTGCGAATACGAGGTTTCATTTGCGAATAATTGCGAATACGATGTTTCATTTGCGAGTAATTGCGAATACGATGTTTCATTTGCGAGTAATTGCGAATACGAAGTTTCATTTGCGAGTAATTGCGAATACGAAGTTTCATTTGCGAGTAATTGCGAATACGAAGTTTCATTTGCGAGTAATTGCGAATACGAAGTTTCATTTGCGAGTAATTGCGAATACGAAGTTTCATTTGCGAGTAATTGCGAATACGAGGTTTCATTTGCGAATAATTGCGAATACGATGTTTCATTTACGAGTAATTGCGAATACGAAGTTTCATTTGCGAGTAATTGCGAATACAAAGTTTCATTTGCGAGTAATTGCGAATACGAAGTTTCATTTGCGAGTAATTGCGAATACGAGGTTTCATTTGCGAATAATTGCGAATACGATGTTTCATTTGCGAGTAATTGCGAATACGAAGTTTCATATGCGAATACGATGTTTCATTTGCGAATAATTGCGAATACGAAGTTTCATTTGCGAGTAATTGCGAATACGAAGTTTCATTTGCGAGTAATTGCGAATACGAGGTTTCATTTGCGAATAATTGCGAATACGATGTTTCATTTGCGAGTAATTGCGAATACGATGTTTCATTTACTAGTAATTGTGAATACGAAGTTTCATTTGCGAGTAATTGCGAATACGAAGTTTCATTTGCGAGTAATTGCGAATACGAAGTTGCATTTACGAGTAATTGCGAATACGAAGTTTCATTTGCGAATAATTGCGAATACGGAGTTTCATTTGCGAGTAATTGCGAATACGAAGTTTCATTTGCGAGTAATTGCGAATACGAGGTTTCATTTGCGAGTAATTGCGAATACGAAGTTTCATTTGCGAGTAATTGCGAATACGAGGTTTCATTTACGAGTAATTGCGAATACGAAGTTTCATTTGCGAGTAATTGCGAATACGAAGTTGCATTTGCGAGTAATTGCGAATACGAAGTTTCATTTGCGAATACGATGTTTCATTTGCGAATAATTGCGAATACGAAGTTTCATTTGCGAATACGATGTTTCAATTGCGAGTAATTGCGAATACGAAGTTTCATTTGCGAGTAATTGCGAATACGAGGTTTCATTTGCGAATAATTGCGAATACGATGTTTCATTTACGAGTAATTGCGAATACGAAGTTTCATTTGCGAGTAATTGCGAATACGAAGTTTCATTTGCGAATAATTGCGAATACGAAGTTTCATTTGCGAGTAATTGCAAATACGAAGTTTCATTTGCGAGTAATTGCGAATACGAGGTTTCATTTGCGAATAATTGCGAATACGATGTTTCCTTTACGAGTAATTGCGAATACGAAGTTTCATTTGCGAGTAATTGCGAATACGAAGTTTCATTTGCGAGTAATTGCGAATACGAAGTTGCATTTGCGAGTA
The DNA here is from genome assembly GCA_964036275.1 of Litoditis marina. Lineage (NCBI taxonomy): Eukaryota > Metazoa > Nematoda > Chromadorea > Rhabditida > Rhabditidae > Litoditis > Litoditis marina. The sequence goes on from CAXIWQ010000174.1 coordinate 162,129, forward strand.
ATTGCGAATACGAAGTTTCATTTGCGAATACGATGTTTCATTTGCGAGTAATTGCGAATACGAAGTTTCATTTGCGAGTAATTGCGAATACGAAGTTTCATTTGCGAATAATTGCGAATACGAAGTTTCATTTGCGAGTAATTGCAAATACGAAGTTTCATTTGCGAGTAATTGCGAATACGAGGTTTCATTTGCGAATAATTGCGAATACGATGTTTCCTTTACGAGTAATTGCGAATACGAAGTTTCATTTGCGAGTAATTGCGAATACGAAGTTGCATTTGCGAGTAATTGCGAATACGAAGTTTCATATGCGAATACGATGTTTCATTTGCGAATAATTGCGAATACGAAGTTTCATTTGCGAATACGATGTTTCAATTGCGAGTAATTGCGAATACGAAGTTTCATTTGCGAGTAATTGCGAATACGAGGTTTCATTTGCGAATAATTGCGAATACGATGTTTCATTTACGAGTAATTGCGAATACGAAGTTTCATTTGCGAGTAATTGCGAATACGAAGTTTCATTTGCGAATAATTGCGAATACGAAGTTTCATTTGCGAGTAATTGCAAATACGAAGTTTCATTTGCGAGTAATTGCGAATACGAGGTTTCATTTGCGAATAATTGCGAATACGATGTTTCCTTTACGAGTAATTGCGAATACGAAGTTTCATTTGCGAGTAATTGCGAATACGAAGTTGCATTTGCGAGTAATTGCGAATACGAAGTTTCATTTGCGAATACGATGTTTCATTTGCGAATAATTGCGAATACGAAGTTTCATTTGCGAATACGATGTTTCAATTGCGAGTAATTGCGAATACAAAGTTTCATTTGCGAGTAATTGCGAATACGAAGTTTCATTTGCGAATAATTGCGAATACGAAGTTTCATTTGCGAGTAATTGCGAATACGAAGTTTCATTTGCGAGTAATTGCGAATACGAAGTTTCATTTGCGAGTAATTGCGAATACGAGGTTTCATTTGCGAATAATTGCGAATACGATGTTTCATTTACGAGTAATTGCGAATACGAAGTTTCATTTGCGAGTAATTGCGAATACAAAGTTTCATTTGCGAGTAATTGCGAATACGAAGTTTCATTTGCGAATACGATGTTTCATTTGCGAATAATTGCGAATACGAAGTTTTATTTGCGAATACGAAGTTTCATTTGCGAGTAATTGCGAATACGAGGTTTCATTTGCGAATAATTGCGAAGACGAGGTTTCATTTGCGAATAATTGCGAATACGATGTTTCATTTACTAGTAATTGTGAATACGAAGTTTCATGTTCGAGTAATTGCGAATACGAAGTTTCATTTGCGAGTAATTGCGAATACGAAGTTTCATTTGCGAGTAATTGCGAATACGAGGTTTCATTTGCGAATAATTGCGAATACGATGTTTCATTTGCGAGTAATTGCGAATACGATGTTTCATTTACTAGTAATTGTGAATACGAAGTTTCATTTGCGAGTAATTGCGAATACGAAGTTTCATTTGCGAGTAATTGCGAATACGAAGTTTCATTTGCGAGTAATTGCGAATACGAAGTTTCATTTGCGAGTAATTGCGAATACGAAGTTTCATTTGCGAGTAATTGCGAATACGAGGTTTCATTTGCGAATAATTGCGAATACGATGTTTCATTTACGAGTAATTGCGAATACGAAGTTTCATTTGCGAGTAATTGCGAATACAAAGTTTCATTTGCGAGTAATTGCGAATACGAAGTTTCATTTGCGAGTAATTGCGAATACGAAGTTTCATTTGCGAATACGATGTTTCATTTGCGAATAATTGCGAATACGAAGTTTCATTTGCGAATACGGTGTTTCAATTGCGAGTAATTGTGAATACGAAGTTTCATTTGCGAGTAATTGTGAATACGAAGTTTCATTTGCGAGTAATTGCGAATACGAAGTTTCATTTGCGAGTAATTGCGAATACGAAGTTTCATTTGCGAGTAATTGCGAATACGAGGTTTCATTTGCGAATAATTGCGAATACGATGTTTCATTTGCGAGTAATTGCGAATACGATGTTTCATTTGCGAGTAATTGCGAATACGAAGTTTCATTTGCGAGTAATTGCGAATACGAAGTTTCATTTGCGAGTAATTGCGAATACGAAGTTTCATTTGCGAGTAATTGCGAATACGAAGTTTCATTTGCGAGTAATTGCGAATACGAAGTTTCATTTGCGAGTAATTGCGAATACGAGGTTTCATTTGCGAATAATTGCGAATACGATGTTTCATTTACGAGTAATTGCGAATACGAAGTTTCATTTGCGAATACGATGTTTCATTTGCGAATAATTGCGAATACGAAGTTTCATTTGCGAATACGATGTTTCAATTGCGAGTAATTGCGAATACAAAGTTTCATTTGCGAGTAATTGCGAATACGAAGTTTCATTTGCGAATAATTGCGAATACGAAGTTTCATTTGCGAGTAATTGCGAATACGAAGTTTCATTTGCGAGTAATTGCGAATACGAAGTTTCATTTGCGAGTAATTGCGAATACGAGGTTTCATTTGCGAATAATTGCGAATACGATGTTTCATTTACGAGTAATTGCGAATACGAAGTTTCATTTGCGAGTAATTGCGAATACAAAGTTTCATTTGCGAGTAATTGCGAATACGAAGTTTCATTTGCGAATACGATGTTTCATTTGCGAATAATTGCGAATACGAAGTTTTATTTGCGAATACGAAGTTTCATTTGCGAGTAATTGCGAATACGAGGTTTCATTTGCGAATAATTGCGAAGACGAGGTTTCATTTGCGAATAATTGCGAATACGATGTTTCATTTACTAGTAATTGTGAATACGAAGTTTCATTTGCGAGTAATTGCGAATACGAAGTTTCATTTGCGAGTAATTGCGAATACAAAGTTTCATTTGCGAGTAATTGCGAATACGAAGTTTCATTTGCGAGTAATTGCGAATACGAAGTTTCATTTGCGAGTAATTGCGAATACGAGGTTTCATTTGCGAATAATTGCGAATACGATGTTTCATTTGCGAGTAATTGCGAATACGATGTTTCATTTACTAGTAATTGTGAATACGAAGTTTCATTTGCGAGTAATTGCGAATACGAAGTTTCATTTGCGAGTAATTGCGAATACGAAGTTTCATTTGCGAGTAATTGCGAATACGAAGTTTCATTTGCGAGTAATTGCGAATACGAAGTTTCATTTGCGAGTAATTGCGAATACGAGGTTTCATTTGCGAATAATTGCGAATACGATGTTTCATTTACGAGTAATTGCGAATACGAAGTTTCATTTGCGAGTAATTGCGAATACAAAGTTTCATTTGCGAGTAATTGCGAATACAAAGTTTCATTTGCGAGTAATTGCGAATACGAAATTTCATTTGCGAATACGATGTTTCATTTGCGAATAATTGCGAATACGAAGTTTTATTTGCGAATACGAAGTTTCATTTGCGAGTAATTGCGAATACGAGGTTTCATTTGCGAATAATTGCGAAGACGAGGTTTCATTTGCGAATAATTGCGAATACGATGTTTCATTTACTAGTAATTGTGAATACGAAGTTTCATTTGCGAGTAATTGCGAATACGAAGTTTCATTTGCGAGTAATTGCGAATACGAAGTTTCATTTGCGAATACGATGTTTCATTTGCGAATAATTGCGAATACGAAGTTTCATTTGCGAATACGGTGTTTCAATTGCGAGTAATTGTGAATACGAAGTTTCATTTGCGAGTAATTGTGAATACGAAGTTTCATTTGCGAGTAATTGCGAATACGAAGTTTCATTTGCGAGTAATTGCGAATACGAAGTTTCATTTGCGAGTAATTGCGAATACGAGGTTTCATTTGCGAATAATTGCGAATACGATGTTTCATTTGCGAGTAATTGCGAATACGATGTTTCATTTGCGAGTAATTGCGAATACGAAGTTTCATTTGCGAGTAATTGCGAATACGAAGTTTCATTTGCGAGTAATTGCGAATACGAAGTTTCATTTGCGAGTAATTGCGAATACGAAGTTTCATTTGCGAGTAATTGCGAATACGAAGTTTCATTTGCGAGTAATTGCGAATACGAGGTTTCATTTGCGAATAATTGCGAATACGATGTTTCATTTACGAGTAATTGCGAATACGAAGTTTCATTTGCGAGTAATTGCGAATACAAAGTTTCATTTGCGAGTAATTGCGAATACGAAGTTTCATTTGCGAGTAATTGCGAATACGAGGTTTCATTTGCGAATAATTGCGAATACGATGTTTCATTTGCGAGTAATTGCGAATACGATGTTTCATTTACTAGTAATTGTGAATACGAAGTTTCATTTGCGAGTAATTGCGAATACGAAGTTTCATTTGCGAGTAATTGCGAATACGAAGTTTCATTTGCGAGTAATTGCGAATACGAAGTTTCATTTGCGAGTAATTTCGAATACGAAGTTTCATTTGCGAGTAATTGCGAATACGAGGTTTCATTTGCGAATAATTGCGAATACGATGTTTCATTTACGAGTAATTGCGAATACGAAGTTTCATTTGCGAGTAATTGCGAATACAAAGTTTCATTTGCGAGTAATTGCGAATACGAAGTTTCATTTGCGAATACGATGTTTCATTTGCGAATAATTGCGAATACGAAGTTCTATTTGCGAATACGAAGTTTCATTTGCGAGTAATTGCGAATACGAGGTTTCATTTGCGAATAATTGCGAAGACGAGGTTTCATTTGCGAATAATTGCGAATACGATGTTTCATTTACTAGTAATTGTGAATACGAAGTTTCATTTGCGAGTAATTGCGAATACGAAGTTTCATTTGCGAGTAATTGCGAATACGAAGTTTCATTTGCGAATACGATGTTTCATTTGCGAATAATTGCGAATACGAAGTTTCATTTGCGAATACGGTGTTTCAATTGCGAGTAATTGTGAATACGAAGTTTCATTTGCGAGTAATTGTGAATACGAAGTTTCATTTGCGAGTAATTGCGAATACAAAGTTTCATTTGCGAGTAATTGCGAATACGAAGTTTCATTTGCGAGTAATTGCGAATACGAGGTTTCATTTGCGAATAATTGCGAATACGATGTTTCATTTGCGAGTAATTGCGAATACGATGTTTCATTTGCGAGTAATTGCGAATACGAAGTTTCATTTGCGAGTAATTGCGAATACGAAGTTTCATTTGCGAATACTATGTTTCATTTGCGAATAATTGCGAATACGAAGTTTCATTTGCGAATACGAAGTTTCATTTGCGAGTAATTGCGAATACGAAGTTTCATTTGCGAGTAATTGTGAATACGAAGTTTCATTTGCGAGTAATTGCGAATACGAAGTTTCATTTGCGAGTAATTGCGAATACGAAGTTTCATTTGCGAGTAATTGCGAATACGAGGTTTCATTTGCGAGTAATTGCGAATACGAAGTTTCATTTGCGAGTAATTGCGAATACGAAGTTTCATTTGCGAGTAATTGCGAAAACGAAGTTTCATTTGCGAGTAATTGCGAATACGAAGTTTCATTTGCGAGTAATTGCGAATACGAGGTTTCATTTGCGAATAATTGCGAATACGATGTTTCATTTACGAGTAATTGCGAATACGAAGTTTCATTTGCGAGTAATTGCGAATACAAAGTTTCATTTGCGAGTAATTGCGAATACGAAGTTTCATTTGCGAATACGATGTTTCATTTGCGAATAATTGCGAATACGAAGTTTTATTTGCGAATACGAAGTTTCATTTGCGAGTAATTGCGAATACGAGGTTTCATTTGCGAATAATTGCGAAGACGAGGTTTCATTTGCGAATAATTGCGAATACGATGTTTCATTTACTAGTAATTGTGAATACGAAGTTTCATTTGCGAGTAATTGCGAATACGAAGTTTCATTTGCGAGTAATTGCGAATACGAAGTTTCATTTGCGAATACGATGTTTCATTTGCGAATAATTGTGAATACGAAGTTTCATTTGCGAGTAATTGCGAATACGAAGTTTCATTTGCGAATAATTGCGAATACGAAGTTTCATTTGCGAGTAATTGCGAATACGAAGTTTCATTTGCGAATACTATGTTTCATTTGCGAATAATTGCGAATACGAAGTTTCATTTGCGAATACGAAGTTTCATTTGCGAGTAATTGCGAATACGAAGTTTCATTTGCGAGTAATTGTGAATACGAAGTTTCATTTGCGAGCAATTGCGAATACGAAGTTTCATTCACTAGTAATTGTGAATACGAAGTTTCATTTGCGAGTAATTGCGAATACGAAGTTTCATTTGCGAGTAATTGCGAATACGAAGTTTCATTTGCGAATACTATGTTTCATTTGCGAATAATTGCGAATACGAAGTTTCATTTGCGAATACGATGTTTCAATTGCGAGTAATTGCGAATACGAAGTTTCATTTGCGAGTAATTGCGAATACGAAGTTTCATTTGCGAGTAATTGCGAATACGAAGTTTCATTTGCGAGTAATTGCGAATACGAAGTTTCATTTGCGAGTAATTGCGAATACGAAGTTTCATTTGCGAGCAATTGCGAATACGAAGTTTCATTTGCGAGAAATTGCGAATACGAGGTTTTATTTGCGAGAAATTGCGAATACGAAGTTTCATTTGCGAGTGATTGCGAATACGAAGTTTTATTTGCGAGTAATTGCGAATACGAGGTTTCATTTGCGAATAATTGCGAATACGAAGTTTCATTTGCGAATAATTGCGAATACGATGTTTCATTTGCGAATAATTGCGAATACGAAGTTTCATTTGCGAGTAATTGCGAATACGAAGTTTCATTTGCGAGTAATTGCGAATACGAAGTTTCATTTGCGAGTAATTGCGGAAACGAAGTTTCATTTGCGAATACGATGTTTCATTTGCGAATAATTGCGAATACGAAGTTTCATTTGCGAATACGATGTTTCAATTGCGAGTAATTGCGAATACGAAGTTTCATTTGCGAGTAATTGCGAATACGAGGTTTCATTTGCGAATAATTGCGAATACGATGTTTCATTTACGAGTAATTGCGAATACAAAGTTTCATTTGCGAGTAATTGCGAATACGAAGTTTCATTTGCGAATGCTATGTTTCATTTGCGAATAATTGCGAATACGAAGTTTCATTTGCGAGAAATTGCGAATACGAGGTTTTATTTGCGAATGATTGCGAATACGATGTTTCATTTGCGAATAATTGCGAATACGAAGTTTCATTTGCGAATACGATGTTTCAATTGCGAGTAATTGCGAATACGAAGTTTCATTTGCGAGTAATTGCGAATACGAAGTTTCATTTGCGAGTAATTGCGAATACGAAGTTTCATTTGCGAGTAATTGCGAATACGAGGTTTCATTTGCGAATAATTGCGAATACGATGTTTCATTTGCGAATACGATGTTTCAATTGCGAGTAATTGCGAATACAAAGTTTCATTTGCGAGTAATTGCGAATACGAAGTTTCATTTGCGAGTAATTGCGAATACGAGGTTTCATTTGCGAATAATTGCGAATACGATGTTTCATTTACGAGTAATTGCGAATACGAAGTTTCATTTGCGAGTAATTGCGAATACGAAGTTTCATTTGCGAATACTATGTTTCATTTGCGAATAATTGCGAATACGAAGTTTCATTTGCGAATACGAAGTTTCATTTGCGAGTGATTGCGAATACGAAGTTTTATTTGCGAGTAATTGCGAATACGAGGTTTCACTTGCGAGTAATTGCGAATACGAGGTTTCATTTGCGAATAATTGCGAATACGATGTTTCATTTGCGAGTAATTGCGAATACGAAGTTTCATTTGCGAATACGATGTTTCATTTGCGAATAATTGCGAATACGAAGTTTCATTTGCGAGTAATTGCGAATACGAAGTTTCATTTGCGAGTAATTGCGAATACGAAGTTTCATTTGCGAGTAATTGCGGAAACGAAGTTTCATTTGCGAATACGATGTTTCATTTGCGAATAATTGCGAATACGAAGTTTCATTTGCGAATACGATGTTTCAATTGCGAGTAATTGCGAATACGAAGTTTCATTTGCGAGTAATTGCGAATACGAGGTTTCATTTGCGAATAATTGCGAATACGATGTTTCATTTACGAGTAATTGCGAATACAAAGTTTCATTTGCGAGTAATTGCGAATACGAAGTTTCATTTGCGAATACTATGTTTCATTGGCGAATAATTGCGAATACGAAGTTTCATTTGCGAGAAATTGCGAATACGAGGTTTTATTTGCGAATGATTGCGAATACGATGTTTCATTTGCGAGTAATTGCGAATACGAAGTTTCATTTGCGAGTAATTGCGAATACGAAGTTTCATTTGCGAATACGATGTTTCATTTGCGAATAATTGCGAATACGAAGTTTCATTTGCGAATACGATGTTTCAATTGCGAGTAATTGCGAATACGAAGTTTCATTTGCGAGTAATTGCGAATACGAAGTTTCATTTGCGAGTAATTGCGAATACGAGGTTTCATTTGCGAATAATTGCGAATACGATGTTTCATTTACGAGTAATTGCGAATACGAAGTTTCATTTGCGAGTAATTGCGAATACGAAGTTTCATTTGCGAATACTATGTTTCATTTGCGAATAATTGCGAATACGAAGTTTCATTTGCGAATACGAAGTTTCATTTGCGAGTAATTGCGAATACGAAGTTTCATTTGCGAGTAATTGTGAATACGAAGTTTCATTTGCGAGTAATTGCGAATACGAAGTTTTATTTGCGAGTAATTGCGAATACGAAGTTTCATTTGCGAGAAATTGCGAATACGAGGTTTTATTTGCGAATAATTGCGAATACGATGTTTCATTTTCGAGTAATTGCGAATACGAAGTTTCATTTGCGAGTAATTGCGAATACGAAGTTTCATTTGCGAATACGATGTTTCATTTGCGAATAATTGCGAATACGAAGTTTCATTTGCGAATACGATGTTTCATTTGCGAGTAATTGCGAATACGAAGTTTCATTTGCGAGTAATTGCGAATACGAGGTTTCATTTGCGAATAATTGCGAATACGATGTTTCATTCACTAGTAATTGTGAATACGAAGTTTCATTTGCGAGTAATTGCGAATACGAAGTTTCATTTGCGAGTAATTGCGAATACGAAGTTTCATTTGCGAGTAATTGCGAATACGAGGTTTCATTTGCGAATAATTGCGAATACGATGTTTCATTTACGAGTAATTGCGAATACAAAGTTTCATTTGCGAGTAATTGCGAATACGAAGTTTCATTTGCGAATACTATGTTTCATTTGCGAATAATTGCGAATACGAAGTTTCATTTGCGAGAAATTGCGAATACGAGGTTTTATTTGCGAATGATTGCGAATACGATGTTTCATTTGCGAGTAATTGCGAATACGAAGTTTCATTTGCGAGTAATTGCGAATACGAAGTTTCATTTGCGAATACGATGTTTCATTTGCGAATAATTGCGAATACGAAGTTTCATTTGCGAATACGATGTTTCAATTGCGAGTAATTGCGAATACGAAGTTTCATTTGCGAGTAATTGCGAATACGAAGTTTCATTTGCGAGTAATTGCGAATACGAGGTTTCATTTGCGAATAATTGCGAATACGATGTTTCATTTACGAGTAATTGCGAATACGAAGTTTCATTTGCGAGTAATTGCGAATACGAAGTTTCATTTGCGAATACTATGTTTCATTTGCGAATAATTGCGAATACGAAGTTTCATTTGCGAATACGAAGTTTCATTTGCGAGTAATTGCGAATACGAAGTTTCATTTGCGAGTAATTGTGAATACGAAGTTTCATTTGCGAGTAATTGCGAATACGAAGTTTTATTTGCGAGTAATTGCGAATACGAAGTTTCATTTGCGAGAAATTGCGAATACGAGGTTTTATTTGCGAATAATTGCGAATACGATGTTTCATTTTCGAGTAATTGCGAATACGAAGTTTCATTTGCGAGTAATTGCGAATACGAAGTTTCATTTGCGAATACGATGTTTCATTTGCGAATAATTGCGAATACGAAGTTTCATTTGCGAATACGATGTTTCAATTGCGAGTAATTGCGAATACGAAGTTTCATTTGCGAGTAATTGCGAATACGAAGTTTCATTTGCGAGTAATTGCGAATACGAGGTTTCATTTGCGAATAATTGCGAATACGATGTTTCATTTACGAGTAATTGCGAATACGAAGTTTCATTTGCGAGTAATTGCGAATACGAAGTTTCATTTGCGAATACTATGTTTCATTTGCGAATAATTGCGAATACGAAGTTTCATTTGCGAATACGAAGTTTCATTTGCGAGTAATTGCGAATACGAAGTTTCATTTGCGAGTAATTGTGAATACGAAGTTTCATTTGCGAGTAATTGCGAATACGAAGTTTTATTTGCGAGTAATTGCGATTACGAAGTTTCATTTGCGAGAAATTGCGAATACGAGGTTTTATTTGCGAATAATTGCGAATACGATGTTTCATTTTCGAGTAATTGCGAATACGAAGTTTCATTTGCGAGTAATTGCGAATACGAAGTTTCATTTGCGAATACGATGTTTCATTTGCGAATAATTGCGAATACGAAGTTTCATTTGCGAATACGATGTTTCATTTGCGAGTAATTGCGAATACGAAGTTTCATTTGCGAGTAATTGCGAATACGAGGTTTCATTTGCGAATAATTGCGAATACGATGTTTCATTCACTAGTAATTGTGAATACGAAGTTTCATTTGCGAGTAATTGCGAATACGAAGTTTCATTTGCGAGTAATTGCGAATACGAAGTTTCATTTGCGAGTAATTGCGAATACGAGGTTTCATTTGCGAATAATTGCGAATACGATGTTTCATTTACGAGTAATTGCGAATACAAAGTTTCATTTGCGAGTAATTGCGAATACGAAGTTTCATTTGCGAATACTATGTTTCATTGCGAATAATTGCGAATACGAAGTTTCATTTGCGAGAAATTGCGAATACGAGGTTTTATTTGCGAATGATTGCGAATACGATGTTTCATTTGCGAGTAATTGCGAAT
>CAXIWQ010000175.1:0-42710 GCA_964036275.1 Litoditis marina
ACAAAATACGAATTAACGCTGTTATCGACTCTTTGGCTTGCAGCTACAGAAAAAAGCTTATACGGCTACCAAGTGTGTTGCTCACAGCTACAAGAACCTAATACGACTATATATTCTGTGGCGCACAGCCACAAAATACAAATTAACGCTGTTATCGACTCTTTGGCTTGCAGCTACAGAAAAAGCTTATACGGCTATCAAGTCTGTTGCTCCCAGCTACAAAAACCTAATACGACTTTATATTCTGTGGCGCACAGCCACAAAATACGAATTAACGCTGTTATCGACTCTTTGGCTTGCAGCTACAGAAAAAAAGCTTATACGGCTACCAAGTGTGTTGCTCACAGCTACAAGAACCTAATACGACTATATATTCTGTGGCGCACAGCCACAAAATACGAATTAACGCTGTTATCGACTCTTTGGCTTGCAGCTACAGAAAAAGCTTATACGGCTATCAAGTCTGTTGCTCCCAGCTACAAAAACCTAATACGACTTTATATTCTGTGGCGCACAGCCACAAAAGACAAATTAACGCGGTTATTGACTCTTTGCCTTGCAGCTACAGAAAAAAGTTTATACGGCTATCAAGTCTGTTGCTCATGGCTACAAAAACCTAATACGACTTTATATTCTGTGGCGCACAGCCACAAAAGACAAATTAACGCGATTATTACCTCTTTGCCTTGCAGCTACAGAAAAAAGTTTATACGGCTATCAAGTCTGTTGCTCCCAGCTACAAGAAAGTAATACGACTATCTATTCTGTGGCGCACAGCCACGAAATACGAATTTACGCGGTTATCGACTCTTTGGCTTGCATTTACAGAGAACAGTTCATACGGCTATCAAATCTGTTGCTCCCAGCTACAAAAACCTAATACGACAATCTATTCTGTGGCGCACAGCCACAAAATACGAATTAACGCTGTTATCGACTCTTTGGCTTGCAGCTACAGAAAAAAGCTTATACGGCTACCAAGTGTGTTGCTCACAGCTACAAGAACCTAATACGACTATATATTCTGTGGCGCACAGCCACAAAATACGAATTAACGCTGTTATCGACTCTTTGGCTTGCAGCTACAGAAAAAGCTTATACGGCTATCAAGTCTGTTGCTCCCAGCTACAAAAACCTAATACGACTTTATATTCTGTGGCGCACAGCCACAAAAGACAAATTAACGCGGTTATTGACTCTTTGCCTTGCAGCTACAGGAAAAAGTTCATACGGCTATCAAGTTTGTTGCTCCCAGCTACAAGAACCTAATACGACTATCTATTCTGTGGCGCACAGCCACGAAATACGAATTTACGCGGTTATCGACTCTTTGGCTTGCATTTACAGAGAACAGTTCATACGGCTATCAAATCTGTTGCTCCCAGCTACAAAAACCTAATACGACAATCTATTCTGTGGCGCACAGCCACAAAATACGAATTAACGCTGTTATCGACTCTTTGGCTTGCAGCTACAGAAAAAAGTATATACGGCTACCAAGTCTGTTGCTCCCAGCTACAAAAACCTAATACGACTTTATATTCTGTGGCGCACAGCCACGAAATACGAATTTACGCGGTTATCGACTCTTTGGCTTGCATTTACAGAGAACAGTTCATACGGCTATCAAATCTGTTGCTCCCAGCTACAAAAACCTAATACGACAATCTATTCTGTGGCGCACAGCCACAAAATACGAATTAACGCTGTTATCGACTCTTTGGCTTGCAGCTACAGAAAAAAAGCTTATACGGCTACCAAGTGTGTTGCTCACAGCTACAAGAACCTAATACGACTATATATTCTGTGGCGCACAGCCACAAAATACGAATTAACGCTGTTATCGACTCTTTGGCTTGCAGCTACAGAAAAAGCTTATACGGCTATCAAGTCTGTTGCTCCCAGCTACAAAAACCTAATACGACTTTATATTCTGTGGCGCACAGCCACAAAAGACAAATTAACGCGGTTATTGACTCTTTGCCTTGCAGCTACAGAAAAAAAGCTTATACGGCTACCAAGTGTGTTGCTCACAGCTACAAGAACCTAATACGACTATATATTCTGTGGCGCACAGCCACAAAATACGAATTAACGCTGTTATCGACTCTTTGGCTTGCAGCTACAGAAAAAAGTTTATACGGCTATCAAGTCTGTTGCTCATGGCTACAAAAACCTAATACGACTTTATATTCTGTGGCGCACAGCCACAAAAGACAAATTAACGCGATTATTACCTCTTTGCCTTGCAGCTACAGAAAAAAATTTATACGGCTATCAAGTCTGTTGCTCCCAGCTACAAGAAAGTAATACGACTATCTATTCTGTGGCGCACAGCCACGAAATACGAATTTACGCGGTTATCGACTCTTTGGCTTGCATTTACAGAGAACAGTTCATACGGCTATCAAATCTGTTGCTCCCAGCTACAAAAACCTAATACGACAATCTATTTTGTGGCTGTGCGCCACAAAATACGAATTAACGCTGTTATCGACTCTTTGGCTTGCAGCTACAGAAAAAAAGCTTATACGGCTACCAAGTGTGTTGCTCACAGCTACAAGAACCTAATACGACTATATATTCTGTGGCGCACAGCCACAAAATACGAATTAACGCTGTTATCGACTCTTTGGCTTGCAGCTACAGAAAAAGCTTATACGGCTATCAAGTCTGTTGCTCCCAGCTACAAAAACCTAATACGACTTTATATTCTGTGGCGCACAGCCACAAAAGACAAATTAACGCGGTTATTGACTCTTTGCCTTGCAGCTACAGAAAAAAAGCTTATACGGCTACCAAGTGTGTTGCTCACAGCTACAAGAACCTAATACGACTATATATTCTGTGGCGCACAGCCACAAAATACGAATTAACGCTGTTATCGACTGTTTGGCTTGCAGCTACAGAAAAAAGTTTATACGGCTATCAAGTCTGTTGCTCATGGCTACAAAAACCTAATACGACTTTATATTCTGTGGCGCACAGCCACAAAAGACAAATTAACGCGATTATTACCTCTTTGCCTTGCAGCTACAGAAAAAAATTTATACGGCTATCAAGTCTGTTGCTCCCAGCTACAAGAAAGTAATACGACTATCTATTCTGTGGCGCACAGCCACGAAATACGAATTTACGCGGTTATCGACTCTTTGGCTTGCATTTACAGAGAACAGTTCATACGGCTATCAAATCTGTTGCTCCCAGCTACAAAAACCTAATACGACAATCTATTCTGTGGCGCACAGCCACAAAATACGAATTAACGCTGTTATCGACTCTTTGGCTTGCAGCTACAGAAAAAAGCTTATACGGCTCCCAAGTGTGTTGCTCACAGCTACAAGAACCTAATACGACTATATATTCTGTGGCGCACAGCCACAAAATACGAATTAACGCTGTTATCGACTCTTTGGCTTGCAGCTACAGAAAAAGCTTATACGGCTATCAAGTCTGTTGCTCCCAGCTACAAAAACCTAATACGACTTTATATTCTGTGGCGCACAGCCACAAAAGACAAATTAACGCGGTTATTGACTCTTTGCCTTGCAGCTACAGGAAAAAGTTCATACGGCTATCAAGTTTGTTGCTCCCAGCTACAAGAACCTAATACGACTATTTATTCTGTGGCGCACAGCCACGAAATACGAATTAACGCGGTTATCGACTTTTCGGCTTGCAGTTACAGAAAAAAAAAATCACACGGCTATCAAGTGTGTTGCTCACAACTACAAAAACCTAATACGACTGTATATCCTGTGGCGCACAGCCACAAAAGACGGTTTAACGCGGTTATTGACTCTTTGCCTTGCAGCTACAGGAAAAAGTTTATACGGCTATCAAGTCTGTTGCTCCCAGCTACAAAAACCTAATACGACAATCTTTTCTGTGGTGCACAAGCAGAAAATACGAATTAACGCGGTTATTGACTCTGTGGCTTGCACTTACAGAGAACAGTTCATACGGCTATCACGTCTGTTGCTCCCAGCTACAAAAACCTAATACGACTTTATATTCTGTGGCGCACAGCCACAAAAGACAAATTAACGCGGTTATCGACTCTTTGGCTTGCAGTTACAGAGAAAAGTTCATACGGCTATCCAGTCTGTTGCTCCCAGCTACAAAGACCTAACACGACTATCTATTTTGTGGCGCACAGCCACAAAAGACGAATTAACGCGGTTATTGACTCTTTGCCTTGCAGCTACAGAAAAAAGTTTATACGGCTATCAAGTCTGTTGCTCCCAGCTACAAAAACCTAATACGACTATATATTTTGTGGCGCACAGCCACGAAATACGAATTAACGCGGTTATCGACTCTTTGGCTTGCATTTACAGAGAACAGTTCATACGGCTATCAAATCTGTTGCTCCCAGCTACAAAAACCTAATACGACAATCTATTCTGTGGCGCACAGCCACAAAATACGAATTAACGCTGTTATCGACTCTTTGGCTTGCAGCTACAGAAAAAAGCTTATACGGCTACCAAGTGTGTTGCTCACAGCTACAAGAACCTAATACGACTATATATTCTGTGGCGTACAGCCACAAAATACGAATTAACGCTGTTATCGACTCTTTGGCTTGCAGCTACAGAAAAAGCTTATACGGCTATCAAGTCTGTTGCTCCCAGCTACAAAAACCTAATACGACTTTATATTCTGTGGCGCACAGCCACAAAAGACAAATTAACGCGGTTATTGACTCTTTGCCTTGCAGCTACAGGAAAAAGTTCATACGGCTATCAAGTTTGTTGCTCCCAGCTACAAGAACCTAATACGACTATCTATTCTGTGGCGCACAGCCACGAAATACGAATTAACGCGGTTATCGACTTTTCGGCTTGCAGTTACAGAAAAAAAAAATCACACGGCTATCAAGTCTGTTGCTCACAACTACAAAAACCTAATACGACTGTATATCCTGTGGCGCACAGCCACAAAAGACAGTTTAACGCGGTTATTGACTCTTTGCCTTGCAGCTACAGGAAAAAGTTTATACGGCTATCAAGTCTGTTGCTCCCAGCTACAAAAACCTAATACGACAATCTTTTCTGTGGTGCACAAGCAGAAAATACGAATTAACGCGGTTATTGACTCTGTGGCTTGCACTTACAGAGAACAGTTCATACGGCTATCACGTCTGTTGCTCCCAGCTACAAAAACCTAATACGACAATCTATTCTGTGGCGCACAGCCACAAAATACGAATTAACGCTGTTATCGACTCTTTGGCTTGCAGCTACAGAAAAAAGCTTATACGGCTACCAAGTGTGTTGCTCACAGCTACAAGAACCTAATACGACTATATATTCTGTGGCGCACAGCCACAAAATACGAATTAACGCTGTTATCGACTCTTTGGCTTGCAGCTACAGAAAAAGCTTATACGGCTATCAAGTCTGTTGCTCCCAGCTACAAAAACCTAATACGACTTTATATTCTGTGGCGCACAGCCACAAAAGATAAATTAACGCGGTTATTGACTCTTTGCCTTGCAGCTACAGGAAAAAGTTCATACGGCTATCAAATCTGTTGCTCCCAGCTACAAAAACCTAATACGACAATCTATTCTGTGGCGCACAGCCACAAAATACGAATTAACGCTGTTATCGACTCTTTGGCTTGCAGCTACAGAAAAAAGCTTATACGGCTACCAAGTGTGTTGCTCACAGCTACAAGAACCTAATACGACTATATATTCTGTGGCGCACAGCCACAAAATACAAATTAACGCTGTTATCGACTCTTTGGCTTGCAGCTACAGAAAAAGCTTATACGGCTATCAAGTCTGTTGCTCCCAGCTACAAAAACCTAATACGACTTTATATTCTGTGGCGCACAGCCACAAAATACGAATTAACGCTGTTATCGACTCTTTGGCTTGCAGCTACAGAAAAAAAGCTTATACGGCTACCAAGTGTGTTGCTCACAGCTACAAGAACCTAATACGACTATATATTCTGTGGCGCACAGCCACAAAAGACAAATTAACGCGGTTATCGACTCTTTGGCTTGCAGTTACAGAGAAAAGTTCATACGGCTATCAAGTCTGTTGCTCACAACTACAAAAACCTAATACGACTGTATATCCTGTGGCGCACAGCCACAAAAGACAGTTTAACGCGGTTATTGACTCTTTGCCTTGCAGCTACAGGAAAAAGTTTATACGGCTATCAAGTCTGTTGCTCCCAGCTACAAAAACCTAATACGACAATCTTTTCTGTGGTGCACAAGCAGAAAATACGAATTAACGCGGTTATTGACTCTGTGGCTTGCACTTACAGAGAACAGTTCATACGGCTATCACGTCTGTTGCTCCCAGCTACAAAAACCTAATACGACAATCTATTCTGTGGCGCACAGCCACAAAATACGAATTAACGCTGTTATCGACTCTTTGGCTTGCAGCTACAGAAAAAAGCTTATACGGCTACCAAGTGTGTTGCTCACAGCTACAAGAACCTAATACGACTATATATTCTGTGGCGCACAGCCACAAAATACGAATTAACGCTGTTATCGACTCTTTGGCTTGCAGCTACAGAAAAAGCTTATACGGCTATCAAGTCTGTTGCTCCCAGCTACAAAAACCTAATACGACTTTATATTCTGTGGCGCACAGCCACAAAAGATAAATTAACGCGGTTATTGACTCTTTGCCTTGCAGCTACAGGAAAAAGTTCATACGGCTATCAAATCTGTTGCTCCCAGCTACAAAAACCTAATACGACAATCTATTCTGTGGCGCACAGCCACAAAATACGAATTAACGCTGTTATCGACTCTTTGGCTTGCAGCTACAGAAAAAAGCTTATACGGCTACCAAGTGTGTTGCTCACAGCTACAAGAACCTAATACGACTATATATTCTGTGGCGCACAGCCACAAAATACAAATTAACGCTGTTATCGACTCTTTGGCTTGCAGCTACAGAAAAAGCTTATACGGCTATCATGTCTGTTGCTCCCAGCTACAAAAACCTAATACGACTTTATATTCTGTGGCGCACAGCCACAAAATACGAATAACCGCTGTTATCGACTCTTTGGCTTGCAGCTACAGAAAAAAAGCTTATACGGCTACCAAGTGTGTTGCTCACAGCTACAAGAACCTAATACGACTATATATTCTGTGGCGCACAGCCACAAAAGACAAATTAACGCGGTTATCGACTCTTTGGCTTGCAGTTACAGAGAAAAGTTCATACGGCTATCAAGTCTGTTGCTCACAACTACAAAAACCTAATACGACTGTATATCCTGTGGCGCACAGCCACAAAAGACAGTTTAACGCGGTTATTGACTCTTTGCCTTGCAGCTACAGGAAAAAGTTTATACGGCTATCAAGTCTGTTGCTCCCAGCTACAAAAACCTAATACGACAATCTTTTCTGTGGTGCACAAGCAGAAAATACGAATTAACGCGGTTATTGACTCTGTGGCTTGCACTTACAGAGAACAGTTCATACGGCTATCACGTCTGTTGCTCCCAGCTACAAAAACCTAATACGACTTTATATTCTGTGGCGCACAGCCACAAAAGACAAATTAACGCGGTTATCGACTCTTTGGCTTGCAGTTACAGAGAAAAGTTCATACGGCTATCCAGTCTGTTGCTCCCAGCTACAAAGACCTAACACGACTATCTATTTTGTGGCGCACAGCCACAAAAGACGAATTAACGCGGTTATTGACTCTTTGCCTTGCAGCTACAGAAAAAAGTTTATACGGCTATCAAGTCTGTTGCTCCCAGCTACAAAAACCTAATACGACTATATATTTTGTGGCGCACAGCCACGAAATACGAATTAACGCGGTTATCGACTCTTTGGCTTGCATTTACAGAGAACAGTTCATACGGCTATCAAATCTGTTGCTCCCAGCTACAAAAACCTAATACGACAATCTATTCTGTGGCGCACAGCCACAAAATACGAATTAACGATGTTATCGACTCTTTGGCTTGCAGCTACAGAAAAAAGCTTATACGGCTACCAAGTGTGTTGCTCACAGCTACAAGAACCTAATACGACTATATATTCTGTGGCGCACAGCCACAAAATACGAATTAACGCTGTTATCGACTCTTTGGCTTGCAGCTACAGAAAAAGCTTATACGGCTATCAAGTCTGTTGCTCCCAGCTACAAAAACCTAATACGACTTTATATTCTGTGGCGCACAGCCACAAAAGACAAATTAACGCGGTTATTGACTCTTTGCCTTGCAGCTACAGGAAAAAGTTCATACGGCTATCAAGTTTGTTGCTCCCAGCTACAAGAACCTAATACGACTATCTATTCTGTGGCGCACAGCCACGAAATACGAATTAACGCGGTTATCGACTTTTCGGCTTGCAGTTACAGAAAAAAAATCACACGGCTATCAAGTCTGTTGCTCACAACTACAAAAACCTAATACGACTGTATATCCTGTGGCGCACAGCCACAAAAGACAGTTTAACGCGGTTATTGACTCTTTGCCTTGCAGCTACAGGAAAAAGTTTATACGGCTATCAAGTCTGTTGCTCCCAGCTTCAAAAACCTAATACGACAATCTTTTCTGTGGTGCACAAGCAGAAAATACGAATTAACGCGGTTATTGACTCTGTGGCTTGCACTTACAGAGAACAGTTCATACGGCTATCACGTCTGTTGCTCCCAGCTACAAAAACCTAATACGACAATCTATTCTGTGGCGCACAGCCACAAAATACGAATTAACGCTGTTATCGACTCTTTGGCTTGCAGCTACAGAAAAAAGCTTATACGGCTACCAAGTGTGTTGCTCACAGCTACAAGAACCTAATACGACTATATATTCTGTGGCGCACAGCCACGAAATACGAATTTACGCGGTTATCGACTCTTTGGCTTGCATTTACAGAGAACAGTTCATACGGCTATCAAATATGTTGCTCCCAGCTACAAAAACCTAATACGACAATCTATTCTGTGGCGCACAGCCACAAAATACGAATTAACGCTGTTATCGACTCTTTGGCTTGCAGCTACAGAAAAAAGCTTATACGGCTACCAAGTGTGTTGCTCACAGCTACAAGAACCTAATACGACTATATATTCTGTGGCGCACAGCCACAAAATACGAATTAACGCTGTTATCGACTCTTTGGCTTGCAGCTACAGAAAAAGCTTATACGGCTATCAAGTCTGTTGCTCCCAGCTACAAAAACCTAATACGACTTTATATTCTGTGGCGCACAGCCACGAAATACGAATTTACGCGGTTATCGACTCTTTGGCTTGCATTTACAGAGAACAGTTCATACGGCTATCAAATCTGTTGCTCCCAGCTACAAAAACCTAATACGACAATCTATTCTGTGGCGCACAGCCACAAAATACGAATTAACGCTGTTATCGACTCTTTGGCTTGCAGCTACAGAAAAAAGCTTATACGGCTACCAAGTGTGTTGCTCACAGCTACAAGAACCTAATACGACTATATATTCTGTGGCGCACAGCCACAAAATACGAATTAACGCTGTTATCGACTCTTTGGCTTGCAGCTACAGAAAAAGCTTATACGGCTATCAAGTCTGTTGCTCCCAGCTACAAAAACCTAATACGACTTTATATTCTGTGGCGCACAGCCACAAAAGATAAATTAACGCGGTTATTGACTCTTTGCCTTGCAGCTACAGAAAAAGTTCATACGGCTATCAAATCTGTTGCTCCCAGCTACAAAAACCTAATACGACAATCTATTCTGTGGCGCACAGCCACAAAATACGAATTAACGCTGTTATCGACTCTTTGGCTTGCAGCTACAGAAAAAAGCTTATACGGCTACCAAGTGTGTTGCTCACAGCTACAAGAACCTAATACGACTATATATTCTGTGGCGCACAGCCACAAAATACGAATTAACGCTGTTATCGACTCTTTGGCTTGCAGCTACAGAAAAAGCTTATACGGCTATCAAGTCTGTTGCTCCCAGCTACAAAAACCTAATACGACTTTATATTCTGTGGCGCACAGCCACGAAATACGAATTTACGCGGTTATCGACTCTTTGGCTTGCATTTACAGAGAACAGTTCATACGGCTATCAAATCTGTTGCTCCCAGCTACAAAAACCTAATACGACAATCTATTCTGTGGCGCACAGCCACAAAATACGAATTAACGCTGTTATCGACTCTTTGGCTTGCAGCTACAGAAAAAAGCTTATACGGCTACCAAGTGTGTTGCTCACAGCTACAAGAACCTAATACGACTATATATTCTGTGGCGCACAGCCACAAAATACGAATTAACGCTGTTATCGACTCTTTGGCTTGCAGCTACAGAAAAAGCTTATACGGCTATCAAGTCTGTTGCTCCCAGCTACAAAAACCTAATACGACTTTATATTCTGTGGCGCACAGCCACAAAAGATAAATTAACGCGGTTATTGACTCTTTGCCTTGCAGCTACAGGAAAAAGTTCATACGGCTATCAAATCTGTTGCTCCCAGCTACAAAAACCTAATACGACAATCTATTCTGTGGCGCACAGCCACAAAATACGAATTAACGCTGTTATCGACTGTTTGGCTTGCAGCTACAGAAAAAAGCTTATACGGCTACCAAGTGTGTTGCTCACAGCTACAAGAACCTAATACGACTATATATTCTGTGGCGCACAGCCACAAAATACGAATTAACGCTGTTATCGACTCTTTGGCTTGCAGCTACAGAAAAAGCTTATACGGCTATCAAGTCTGTTGCTCCCAGCTACAAAAACCTAATACGACTTTATATTCTGTGGCGCACAGCCACAAAAGATAAATTAACGCGGTTATTGACTCTTTGCTTTGCAGCTACAGGAAAAAGTTCATACGGCTATCAAATCTGTTGCTCCCAGCTACAAAAACCTAATACGACAATCTATTCTGTGGCGCACAGCCACAAAATACGAATTAACGCTGTTATCGACTCTTTGGCTTGCAGCTACAGAAAAAAGCTTATACGGCTACCAAGTGTGTTGCTCACAGCTACAAGAACCTAATACGACTATATATTCTGTGGCGCACAGCCACAAAATACAAATTAACGCTGTTATCGACTCTTTGGCTTGCAGCTACAGAAAAAGCTTATACGGCTATCAAGTCTGTTGCTCCCAGCTACAAAAACCTAATACGACTTTATATTCTGTGGCGCACAGCCACAAAATACGAATTAACGCTGTTATCGACTCTTTGGCTTGCAGCTACAGAAAAAAAGCTTATACGGCTACCAAGTGTGTTGCTCACAGCTACAAGAACCTAATACGACTATATATTCTGTGGCGCACAGCCACAAAATACGAATTAACGCTGTTATCGACTCTTTGGCTTGCAGCTACAGAAAAAGCTTATACGGCTATCAAGTCTGTTGCTCCCAGCTACAAAAACCTAATACGACTTTATATTCTGTGGCGCACAGCCACAAAAGACAAATTAACGCGGTTATTGACTCTTTGCCTTGCAGCTACAGAAAAAAGTTTATACGGCTATCAAGTCTGTTGCTCATGGCTACAAAAACCTAATACGACTTTATATTCTGTGGCGCACAGCCACAAAAGACAAATTAACGCGATTATTACCTCTTTACCTTGCAGCTACAGAAAAAAGTTTGTACGGCTATCAAGTCTGTTGCTCCCAGCTACAAGAAAGTAATACGACTATCTATTCTGTGGCGCACAGCCACGAAATACGAATTTACGCGGTTATCGACTCTTTGGCTTGCATTTACAGAGAACAGTTCATACGGCTATCAAATCTGTTGCTCCCAGCTACAAAAACCTAATACGACAATCTATTCTGTGGCGCACAGCCACAAAATACGAATTAACGCTGTTATCGACTCTTTGGCTTGCAGCTACAGAAAAAAGCTTATACGGCTACCAAGTGTGTTGCTCACAGCTACAAGAACCTAATACGACTATATATTCTGTGGCGCACAGCCACAAAATACAAATTAACGCTGTTATCGACTCTTTGGCTTGCAGCTACAGAAAAAGCTTATACGGCTATCAAGTCTGTTGCTCCCAGCTACAAAAACCTAATACGACTTTATATTCTGTGGCGCACAGCCACAAAATACGAATTAACGCTGTTATCGACTCTTTGGCTTGCAGCTACAGAAAAAAAGCTTATACGGCTACCAAGTGTGTTGCTCACAGCTACAAGAACCTAATACGACTATATATTCTGTGGCGCACAGCCACAAAATACGAATTAACGCTGTTATCGACTCTTTGGCTTACATTTACAGAGAACAGTTCATACGGCTATCAAATCTGTTGCTCCCAGCTACAAAAACCTAATACGACAATCTATTCTGTGGCGCACAGCCACAAAATACGAATTAACGCTGTTATCGACTCTTTGGCTTGCAGCTACAGAAAAAAGCTTATACGGCTACCAAGTGTGTTGCTCACAGCTACAAGAACCTAATACGACTATATATTCTGTGGCGCACAGCCACAAAATACGAATTAACGCTGTTATCGACTCTTTGGCTTGCAGCTACAGAAAAAGCTTATACGGCTATCAAGTCTGTTGCTCCCAGCTACAAAAACCTAATACGACTTTATATTCTGTGGCGCACAGCCACAAAAGACAAATTAACGCGGTTATTGACTCTTTGCCTTGCAGCTACAGGAAAAAGTTCATACGGCTATCAAGTTTGTTGCTCCCAGCTACAAGAGCCTAATACGACTATTTATTCTGTGGCGCACAGCCACGAAATACGAATTAACGCGGTTATCGACTTTTCGGCTTGCAGTTACAGAAAAAAAAAATCACACGGCTATCAAGTCTGTTGCTCACAACTACAAAAACCTAATACGACTGTATATCCTGTGGCGCACAGCCACAAAAGACAGTTTAACGCGGTTATTGACTCTTTGCCTTGCAGCTACAGGAAAAAGTTTATACGGCTATCAAGTCTGTTGCTCCCAGCTACAAAAACCTAATACGACAATCTTTTCTGTGGTGCACAAGCAGAAAATACGAATTAACGCGGTTATTGACTCTGTGGCTTGCACTTACAGAGAACAGTTCATACGGCTATCACGTCTGTTGCTCCCAGCTACAAAAACCTAATACGACTTTATATTCTGTGGCGCACAGCCACAAAAGACAAATTAACGCGGTTATCGACTCTTTGGCTTGCAGTTACAGAGAAAAGTTCATACGGCTATCCAGTCTGTTGCTCCCAGCTACAAAGACCTAACACGACTATCTATTTTGTGGCGCACAGCCACAAAAGACGAATTAACGCGGTTATTGACTCTTTGCCTTGCAGCTACAGAAAAAAGTTTATACGGCTATCAAGTCTGTTGCTCCCAGCTACAAAAACCTAATACGACTATATATTTTGTGGCGCACAGCCACGAAATACGAATTAACGCGGTTATCGACTCTTTGGCTTGCATTTACAGAGAACAGTTCATACGGCTATCAAATCTGTTGCTCCCAGCTACAAAAACCTAATACGACAATCTATTCTGTGGCGCACATCCACAAAATACGAATTAACGCTGTTATCGACTCTTTGGCTTGCAGCTACAGAAAAAAGCTTATACGGCTACCAAGTGTGTTGCTCACAGCTACAAGAACCTAATACGACTATATATTCTGTGACGCACAGCCACAAAATACGAATTAACGCTGTTATCGACTCTTTGGCTTGCAGCTACAGAAAAAGCTTATACGGCTATCAAGTCTGTTGCTCCCAGCTACAAAAACCTAATACGACTTTATATTCTGTGGCGCACAGCCACAAAAGACAAATTAACGCGGTTATTGACTCTTTGCCTTGCAGCTACAGGAAAAAGTTCATACGGCTATCAAGTTTGTTGCTCCCAGCTACAAGAACCTAATACGACTATCTATTCTGTGGCGCACAGCCACGAAATACGAATTAACGCGGTTATCGACTTTTCGGCTTGCAGTTACAGAAAAAAAATCACACGGCTATCAAGTCTGTTGCTCACAACTACGAAAACCTAATACGACTGTATATCCTGTGGCGCACAGCCACAAAAGACAGTTTAACGCGGTTATTGACTCTTTGCCTTGCAGCTACAGGAAAAAGTTTATACGGCTATCAAGTCTGTTGCTCCCAGCTACAAAAACCTAATACGACAATCTTTTCTGTGGTGCACAAGCAGAAAATACGAATTAACGCGGTTATTGACTCTGTGGCTTGCACTTACAGAGAACAGTTCATACGGCTATCACGTCTGTTGCTCCCAGCTACAAAAACCTAATACGACTTTATATTCTGTGGCGCACAGCCACAAAAGACAAATTAACGCGGTTATCGACTCTTTGGCTTGCAGTCACAGAGAAAAGTTCATACGGCTATCCAGTCTGTTGCTCCCAGCTACAAAGACCTAACACGACTATCTATTTTGTGGCGCACAGCCACAAAAGACGAATTAACGCGGTTATTGACTCTTTGCCTTGCAGCTACAGAAAAAAGTTTATACGGCTATCAAGTCTGTTGCTCCCAGCTACAAAAACCTAATACGACTATATATTTTGTGGCGCACAGCCACGAAATACGAATTAACGCGGTTATCGACTCATTGGCTTGCAGCTACGGGAAAAAGGTTTATACGGCTATCAAGTCTGTTGCTCCCAGCTACAAAAACCTAATACGACTTTATATTATGTGGCGCACAGCCACAAAAGACAGATTAACGCGGTTATTGACTCTTTGCCTTGCAGCTACAGAAAAAAATTTATACGGCTATCAAGTCTGTTGCTCCCAGCTACAAAAACCTAATACGACTTTATATTCTGTGGCGCACAGCCACAAAAGACAAATTAACGCGGTTATTGACTCTTTGCCGTGCAGCTACAGAAAAAAGTTTATACGGCTATCAAGTATGTTGCTCCCAGCTACAAAAACCTAATACTACTATCTATTCTGTGGCGCACAGCCACAAAAGACAAATTAGCGCGGTTATTGACACTTTGCCTTACAGCTACAGAAAAAAGTTTATACGGCTATCAAGTCTGTTGTTCCCAGCTACAAAAACCTGATACGACAATCTATTCTGTGGCGCACAGCCACAAAATACGATTTAACGCGGTTATCGACTCTTTGCCTTGCAGCTACAGAGAACAGTTCATACGGCTATCAAGTCTGTTGCTCATGGCTACAAAAACCTAATACAACTTTATATTCTGTGGCGCACAGCCACAAAAGACAAATTAAAGCGGTTATTACCTTTTTGCCTTGCAGCTACAGAAAAAAGTTTATACGGCTATCAAGTCTGTTGCTCCCAGCTACAAAAACCTAATACGACTATATATTTTGTGGCGCACAGCCACGAAATACGAATTAACGCGGTTATCGACTCTTTGGCTTGCATTTACAGAGAACAGTTCATACGGCTATCAAATCTGTTGCTCCCAGCTACAAAAACCTAATACGACAATCTATTCTGTG
Organism: Litoditis marina; assembly: GCA_964036275.1. NCBI lineage: Eukaryota > Metazoa > Nematoda > Chromadorea > Rhabditida > Rhabditidae > Litoditis > Litoditis marina. The sequence goes on from CAXIWQ010000175.1 coordinate 15,454, forward strand.
GCGCACATCCACAAAATACGAATTAACGCTGTTATCGACTCTTTGGCTTGCAGCTACAGAAAAAAGCTTATACGGCTACCAAGTGTGTTGCTCACAGCTACAAGAACCTAATACGACTATATATTCTGTGACGCACAGCCACAAAATACGAATTAACGCTGTTATCGACTCTTTGGCTTGCAGCTACAGAAAAAGCTTATACGGCTATCAAGTCTGTTGCTCCCAGCTACAAAAACCTAATACGACTTTATATTCTGTGGCGCACAGCCACAAAAGACAAATTAACGCGGTTATTGACTCTTTGCCTTGCAGCTACAGGAAAAAGTTCATACGGCTATCAAGTTTGTTGCTCCCAGCTACAAGAACCTAATACGACTATCTATTCTGTGGCGCACAGCCACGAAATACGAATTAACGCGGTTATCGACTTTTCGGCTTGCAGTTACAGAAAAAAAATCACACGGCTATCAAGTCTGTTGCTCACAACTACGAAAACCTAATACGACTGTATATCCTGTGGCGCACAGCCACAAAAGACAGTTTAACGCGGTTATTGACTCTTTGCCTTGCAGCTACAGGAAAAAGTTTATACGGCTATCAAGTCTGTTGCTCCCAGCTACAAAAACCTAATACGACAATCTTTTCTGTGGTGCACAAGCAGAAAATACGAATTAACGCGGTTATTGACTCTGTGGCTTGCACTTACAGAGAACAGTTCATACGGCTATCACGTCTGTTGCTCCCAGCTACAAAAACCTAATACGACTTTATATTCTGTGGCGCACAGCCACAAAAGACAAATTAACGCGGTTATCGACTCTTTGGCTTGCAGTCACAGAGAAAAGTTCATACGGCTATCCAGTCTGTTGCTCCCAGCTACAAAGACCTAACACGACTATCTATTTTGTGGCGCACAGCCACAAAAGACGAATTAACGCGGTTATTGACTCTTTGCCTTGCAGCTACAGAAAAAAGTTTATACGGCTATCAAGTCTGTTGCTCCCAGCTACAAAAACCTAATACGACTATATATTTTGTGGCGCACAGCCACGAAATACGAATTAACGCGGTTATCGACTCATTGGCTTGCAGCTACGGGAAAAAGGTTTATACGGCTATCAAGTCTGTTGCTCCCAGCTACAAAAACCTAATACGACTTTATATTATGTGGCGCACAGCCACAAAAGACAGATTAACGCGGTTATTGACTCTTTGCCTTGCAGCTACAGAAAAAAATTTATACGGCTATCAAGTCTGTTGCTCCCAGCTACAAAAACCTAATACGACTTTATATTCTGTGGCGCACAGCCACAAAAGACAAATTAACGCGGTTATTGACTCTTTGCCGTGCAGCTACAGAAAAAAGTTTATACGGCTATCAAGTATGTTGCTCCCAGCTACAAAAACCTAATACTACTATCTATTCTGTGGCGCACAGCCACAAAAGACAAATTAGCGCGGTTATTGACACTTTGCCTTACAGCTACAGAAAAAAGTTTATACGGCTATCAAGTCTGTTGTTCCCAGCTACAAAAACCTGATACGACAATCTATTCTGTGGCGCACAGCCACAAAATACGATTTAACGCGGTTATCGACTCTTTGCCTTGCAGCTACAGAGAACAGTTCATACGGCTATCAAGTCTGTTGCTCATGGCTACAAAAACCTAATACAACTTTATATTCTGTGGCGCACAGCCACAAAAGACAAATTAAAGCGGTTATTACCTTTTTGCCTTGCAGCTACAGAAAAAAGTTTATACGGCTATCAAGTCTGTTGCTCCCAGCTACAAAAACCTAATACGACTTTATATTCTGTGGCGCACAGCCACAAAAGACAAATTAACGCGGTTATTGACTCTTTGCCGTGCAGCTACAGAAAAAAGTTTATACGGCTATCAAGTATGTTGCTCCCAGCTACAAAAACCTAATACGACTATCTATTCTGTGGCGCACAGCCACAAAATACGAATTAACGCGGTTATCGACTGTTTGCTTTGCAGCTACAGAAAAAAGTTAATACGGCTATCAAGTCTGTTGTTCCCAGCTACAAAAACCTAATACGACAATCTATTCTGTGGCGCACTGCCACGAAATACGAATTAACGCGGTTATCGACTCTTTGCCTTGTAGCTACAGAAAAAAGTTTATACGGCTATCAAGTATGTTGCTCCCAGCTACAAAAACCTAATACGACTATCTATTCTGTGGCGCACAGCCACAAAATACGAATTAACGCGGTTATCGACTGTTTGCTTTGCAGCTACAGAAAAAAGTTAATACGGCTATCAAGTCTGTTGTTCCCAGCTACAAAAACCTGATACGACAATCTATTCTGTGGCGCACAGCCACAAAATACGAATTAACGCGGTTATCGACTCTTTGCCTTGCATCTACAGAGAACAGTTTATACGGCTATCAAATATGTTGCTCCCAGCTACAAAAACCTAATACGACAATCTACTCTGTGGCGCACAGCCACAAAATACGAATTAACGCGATTATCGACTCTTTGCCTTGCAGCTACAGAGAACAGTTCATACGGCTATCAAGTTGCTCATGGCTACAAAAACCTAATACGACTTTACATTCTGTGGCGCACAGCCACAAAAGACAAATTAGCGCGGTTATTGACACTTTGCCTTGCAGCTACAGAAAAAAGTTTATACGGCTATCAAGTATGTTGCTCCCAGCTAGAAAAACCCAATACAACTATCTATTCTGTGGCACACAGCCACAAAATACGAATTAACGCGGTTATCGACTCTTTGCCTTGCAGCTACAGAAAAAAGTTTATACGGCTATCAAGTCTGTTGCTCATGGCTACAAAAACCTAATACGACTTTATATTCTGTGGCGCACAGCCACAAAAGACAAATTAAAGCGGTTATTACCTCTTTCCCTTGCAGCTACAGAAAAAAATTTATACGGCTATCAAGTCTGTTGCTCCCAGCTACAAAAACCTAATACGACTTTATATTCTGTGGCGCACAGCCACAAAAGACAAATTAACGCGGTTATTGACTCTTTGCCGTGCAGCTACAGAAAAAAAGTTTACACGGCTATCAAGTATGTTGCTCCCAGCTACAAAAACCTAATACGACTATCTATTCTGTGGCGCACAGCCACAAAATACGAATTAACGCGGTTATCGACTCTTTGCCGTGCAGCTACAGAAAAAAGTTTATACGGCTATCAAGTATGTTGCTCCCAGCTACAAAAACCTAATACGACTATCTATTCTGTGGCGCACAGCTACAAAATACGAATCAACGCGGTTATCGACTGTTTGCAGCTACAGAAAAAAGTTAATACGGCTATCAAGTCTTTTGCTCCCAGCTACAAAAACCTGATACGACAATCTATTCTGTGGCGTACAGCCACAAAATACGAATTAACGCGGTTATCGACTCTTTGCCTTGCAGCTACAGAGAACAGTTCATACGGCTATCTAATCTGTTGCTCCCAGCTACAAAAACCTAATACGACAATCTATTCTGTGGCGCACAGCCACAAAATACGAATAAACGCGGTAATCGACTCGTTGGCTTGCAGTTACAGAGAAAAGTTCATACGGCTATCAAGTCTGTTGCTCCCAGCTACAAAGACCTAACACGACTATATATTCTGTGGCGCACAGCCACAAAAAACGAATTAACGCGGTTATTGACTCTTTGCCTTGCAGCTACAGAAAAAAAATATACGGCTATCAAGTCTTTGCTCCCAAGAACAGTTCATACGGTTATCAAATCTGTTGCTCCCAGCTACAAAAACTCAATACGACTATCTCTTCTGTGGCGCACAGCCACGAAATACGAATTAACGCGGCTATCGACTCTTTGGCTTGCAGATACAGAAAAAAAGTTTACACGGCTATCAGGTCTGTTGCTCCCAGCTACAAAAACCTAATACGACAATCTATTCTGTGGCGCACAGCCAAAAAATACGAACTAACGCGGTTATCGACTCTTTGGCTTGCAGTTACAGAGAACAGTTCATACGGCTATCAAATCTGTTGCTGCCAGCTACAAAAACTTAATACGACAATCTATTCTGCACAACCACAAAGTACGAATTGACGCGGTTATTGACTTTGTGGCTTGCAGCTACAGAAAAAAAGCTTATACGGCTCTCAAGTGTGTTGCTCACAGCTACAAGAACTTAATACGACTGAATATTCTGTGGCGCACAGCCACAAAAGACGAATTAACGCGGTTATTAAATCTTTGCCTTGCAGCTACAAAAAAAAAGTTCATACGGCTATCAAGTCTGTTGCTCCCAGCTACAAGAAAGTAATACGACTATCTATTCTGTGGCGCACAGCCACGAAATACGAATTTACGCGGTTATCGACTCTTTGACTTGCATTTACAGTAAACAGTTCATACGGCTATCAAATCTGTTGCTCCCAGCTACAAAAACCTAATACGACAATCTATTCTGTGCGCACAGCCACAAAATACGAATTAACGCTGTTATCGACTCTTTGGCTTGCAGCTACAGAAAAAAGCTTATACGGATACCAAGTGAGTTGCTCACAGCTACAAGAACCTAATACGACTATATATTCTGTGGCGCACAGCCACAAAATACGAATTAACGCTGTTATCGACTCTTTGGCTTGCAGCTACAGAAAAAAAACTTATACGGCTATCAAGTCTGTTGCTCCCAGCTACAAAAACCTAATACGACTTTATATTATGTGGCGCACAGCCACAAAAGACAGATTAACGCGGTTATTGACTCTCTGCCTTGCAGCTACAGGAAAAAAATTTATACGGCTATCAAGTATGTTGCTCCCAGCTAGAAAAACCCAATACAACTATCTATTCTGTGGCACACAGCCACAAAATACGAATTAACGCGGTTATCGACTCTTTGCCTTGCAGCTACAGAAAAAAGTTTATACGGCTATCAAGTCTGTTGCTCATGGCTACATAAACCTAATACGACTTTATATTCTGTGGCGCACAGCCACAAAAGACAAATTAACGCGGTTATTACCTCTTTGCCTCGCAGCTACAGAAAAAAGTTTATACGGCTATCAAGTCTGTTGCTCCCAGCTACAAAAACCTAATACGACTTTATATTCTGTGGCGCACAGCCACAAAAGACAAATTAACGCGGTTATTGACTCTTTGCCGTGCAGCTACAGGAAAAAGTTTATACGGCTATCAAGTATGTTGCTCCCAGCTACAAAAACCTAATACGACTATCTATTCTGTGGCGCACAGCCACAAAATACGAGTTAACGCGGTTATCGACTGTTTGCTTTGCAGCTACAGAAAAAAGTTAATACGGCTATCAAGTCTGTTGTTCCCAGCTACAAAAACCTGATACGACAATATATTCTGTGGCGCACAGCCACAAAATACGAATTAACGCGGTTATCGACTCTTTGCCTTGCAGCTACAGAGAACAGTTCATACGGCTATCAAATATGTTGCTCCCAGCTACAAAAACCTAATACGACAATCTATTCTGTGGCGCACAGCCACAAAATACGAATTAACGCGGTTATCGACTCTTTGCCTTGCAGCTACAGAAAACAGTTCATACGGCTATCAAGTTGCTCATGGCTACAAAAACCTAATACGACTTTATATTCTGTGGCGCACAGCCACAAAAGACAAATTAACGCGGTTATTGACTCTTTGCCTTGCAGCTACAGAAAAAAGTTTATACGGCTATCAAGTATGTTGCTCCCAGCTAGAAAAACCCAATACAATTATCTATTCTGTGGCACACAGCCACAAAATACGAATTAACGCGGTTATCGACTCTTTGCCTTGCAGCTACAGAAAAAAGTTTATACGGCTATCAAGTCTGTTGCTCATGGCTACAAAAACCTAATACGACTTTATATTCTGTGGCGCACAGCCACAAAAGACAAATTAACGCGGTTATTACCTCTTTGCCTTGCAGCTACAGAAAAAAGTTTATACGGCTATCAAGTATGTTGCTCCCAGCTACAAAAACCTAATACGACTATCTATTCTGTGGCGCACAGCCACAAAATACGAGTTAACGCGGTTATCGACTGTTTGCTTTGCAGCTACAGAAAAAAGTTAATACGGCTATCAAGTCTGTTGTTCCCAGCTACAAAAACCTGATACGACAATCTATTCTGTGGCGCACAGCCACAAAATACGAATTAACGCGGTTATCGACTCTTTGCCTTGCAGCTACAGAGAACAGTTCATACGGCTATCAAATATGTTGCTCCCAGCTACAAAAAACTAATACGACAATCTATTCTGTGGCGCACAGCCACAAAATACGAATTAACGCGGTTATCGACTCTTTGCCTTGCAGTTACAAAAAACAGTTCATACGGCTATCAAGTTGCTCATGGCTACAAAAACCTAATACGACTTTATATCTGTGGCGCACAGCCCCAAAAGACAAATTAACGCGGTTATTGACTCTTTGCCTTGCAGCTACAGAAAAAAAGTTTATACGGCTATCAAGTATGTTGCTCCCAGCTAGAAAAACCCAATACAACTATCTATTCTGTGGCACACAGCCACAAAATACGAATTAACGCGGTTATCGACTCGTTGGCTTGCAGCTACAGAGAACAGTTCATACGGCTATCAAATCTGTTGCTCCCAGCTACAAAAACCTAATACGACTTTTTATTCTGTGGCGCACAGCCACAAAATACGAATTAACGCGGTTATTGACTCTATGCCTTGCAGCTACAGAAAAAAATCATACGGCTATCAAATCCGTTGCTCCCAGCTACAAAAACATAATACGACAATCAATTCTGTGGCGCACTGCCACGAAATACGAATTAACGCGGTTATCGACTTTTGCCTTGTAGCTACAGAGAACAGTTCATATGGCTATCAAATCTGTTGCTCCCAGCTACAAAAACCTAATACGACAATTTATTCTGTGGCGAACAGCCACAAAAGACGAATTAACGCGGTTATTGACTCTTTGCCTTGCAGCTACAGAAAAAGTTCATACATCTATCAATTCTGTTGCTCCCAGATACAAAAACCTGAGACGACTTTATATTCTGTGACGCACAGCCACAGTTCATACGGCTATCAAATCTGTTTCTTCCAGCTACAAAAACCTAATACGACTATCTATTCTTGGCGCACAGCCACAAAATACGAATTAACGCGGTTATTGACTCAATGCCTTGCAGCTACAGAAAAAATCATACGGCTATCAAATTCGTTGCTCCCAGCTACAAAAACCTAATACGACAATCTGTTCTGTGGCGCACAGCCACAAAATACGAATTAACGCGGTTATTGACTCTTTGCCTTGCAGCTACAGAAAAAAAAGTTTATACGGCTATCAAGTCTGTTGCTCCTGGCTACAAAAACCTAATACGACTTTATATTCTGTGGTGCACAGCCACAAAAGACAAATTAACCTCTTTGCCTTGCAGCTACGGAAAAAAGTTTATACGGCTATCAAGTTTGTTGCTCCCAGCTACAAAAACCTAATACGACTATCTATTCTGTGGCGCACAGCCACAAAAGACAAATTAACGCGGTTATTGACTCTTTGCCGTGCAGCTACCGAAAAAAGGTTATACGGCTATCAAGTATGTTGCTCCCAGATACAAAAACCTGAGACGACTTTATATTCTGTGGCGCACAGCCACAAAAGACAAATTAACGCGGTTATTGACTCTTTGCCGTGCAGCTACAGAAAAAAGTTTATACGGCTATCAAGTATGTTGCTCCCAGATACAAAAACCTAATACGACTATCTATTCTGTGGTGCACAGCCACAAAAGACAAATTAACCTCTTTGCCTTGCAGCTACGGAAAAAAGTTTATACGGCTATCAAGTATGTTGCTCCCAGCTAGAAAAACCCAATACAACTATCTATTCTGTGGCACACAGCCACAAAATACGAATTAACGCGGTTATCGACTCGTTGGCTTGCAGCTACAGAGAACAGTTCACATACGGCTATCAAATCTGTTGCTCCCAGCTACAAAAACCTAATACGACTTTTTATTCTGTGGCGCACAGCCACAAAATACGAATTAACGCGGTTATTGACTCTATGCCTTGCAGCTACAGAAAAAATCATACGGCTATCAAATCCGTTGCTCCCAGCTACAAAAACATAATACGACAATCAATTCTGTGGCGCACTGCCACGAAATACGAATTAACGCGGTTATCGACTTTTTGCCTTGTAGCTACAGAGAACAGTTCATATGGCTATCAAATCTGTTGCTCCCAGCTACAAAAACCTAATACGACTATATATTCTGTGGCGCACAGCCACAAAATACGAATTAACGCTGTTATCGACTCTTTGGCTTGCAGCTACAGAAAAAAACTTATACGGCTATCAAGTCTGTTGCTCCCAGCTACAAAAACCTAATACGACTTTATATTATGTGGCGCACAGCCACAAAAGACAGATTAACGCGGTTATTGACTCTCTGCCTTGCAGCTACAGGAAAAAAATTTATACGGCTATCAAGTATGTTGCTCCCAGCTAGAAAAACCCAATACAACTATCTATTCTGTGGCACACAGCCACAAAATACGAATTAACGCGGTTATCGACTCTTTGCCTTGCAGCTACAGAAAAAAGTTTATACGGCTATCAAGTCTGTTGCTCATGGCTACATAAACCTAATACGACTTTATATTCTGTGGCGCACAGCCACAAAAGACAAATTAACGCGGTTATTACCTCTTTGCCTCGCAGCTACAGAAAAAAGTTTATACGGCTATCAAGTCTGTTGCTCCCAGCTACAAAAACCTAATACGACTTTATATTCTGTGGCGCACAGCCACAAAAGACAAATTAACGCGGTTATTGACTCTTTGCCGTGCAGCTACAGGAAAAAGTTTATACGGCTATCAAGTATGTTGCTCCCAGCTACAAAAACCTAATACGACTATCTATTCTGTGGCGCCCAGCCACAAAATACGAGTTAACGCGGTTATCGACTGTTTGCTTTGCAGCTACAGAAAAAAGTTAATACGGCTATCAAGTCTGTTGTTCCCAGCTACAAAAACCTGATACGACAATATATTCTGTGGCGCACAGCCACAAAATACGAATTAACGCGGTTATCGACTCTTTGCCTTGCAGCTACAGAGAACAGTTCATACGGCTATCAAATATGTTGCTCCCAGCTACAAAAACCTAATACGACAATCTATTCTGTGGCGCACAGCCACAAAATACGAATTAACGCGGTTATCGACTCTTTGCCTTGCAGCTACAGAAAACAGTTCATACGGCTATCAAGTTGCTCATGGCTACAAAAACCTAATACGACTTTATATTCTGTGGCGCACAGCCACAAAAGACAAATTAACGCGGTTATTGACTCTTTGCCTTGCAGCTACAGAAAAAAGTTTATACGGCTATCAAGTATGTTGCTCCCAGCTAGAAAAACCCAATACAATTATCTATTCTGTGGCACACAGCCACAAAATACGAATTAACGCGGTTATCGACTCTTTGCCTTGCAGCTACAGAAAAAAGTTTATACGGCTATCAAGTCTGTTGCTCATGGCTACAAAAACCTAATACGACTTTATATTCTGTGGCGCACAGCCACAAAAGACAAATTAACGCGGTTATTACCTCTTTGCCTTGCAGCTACAGAAAAAAGTTTATACGGCTATCAAGTATGTTGCTCCCAGCTACAAAAACCTAATACGACTATCTATTCTGTGGCGCACAGCCACAAAATACGAGTTAACGCGGTTATCGACTGTTTGCTTTGCAGCTACAGAAAAAAGTTAATACGGCTATCAAGTCTGTTGTTCCCAGCTACAAAAACCTGATACGACAATCTATTCTGTGGCGCACAGCCACAAAATACGAATTAACGCGGTTATCGACTCTTTGCCTTGCAGCTACAGAGAACAGTTCATACGGCTATCAAATATGTTGCTCCCAGCTACAAAAAACTAATACGACAATCTATTCTGTGGCGCACAGCCACAAAATACGAATTAACGCGGTTATCGACTCTTTGCCTTGCAGCTACAAAAAACAGTTCATACGGCTATCAAGTTGCTCATGGCTACAAAAACCTAATACGACTTTATATTCTGTGGCGCACAGCCCCAAAAGACAAATTAACGCGGTTATTGACTCTTTGCCTTGCAGCTACAGAAAAAAAGTTTATACGGCTATCAAGTATGTTGCTCCCAGCTAGAAAAACCCAATACAACTATCTATTCTGTGGCACACAGCCACAAAATACGAATTAACGCGGTTATCGACTCGTTGGCTTGCAGCTACAGAGAACAGTTCATACGGCTATCAAATCTGTTGCTCCCAGCTACAAAAACCTAATACGACTTTTTATTCTGTGGCGCACAGCCACAAAATACGAATTAACGCGGTTATTGACTCTATGCCTTGCAGCTACAGAAAAAAATCATACGGCTATCAAATCCGTTGCTCCCAGCTACAAAAACATAATACGACAATCAATTCTGTGGCGCACTGCCACGAAATACGAATTAACGCGGTTATCGACTTTTTGCCTTGTAGCTACAGAGAACAGTTCATATGGCTATCAAATCTGTTGCTCCCAGCTACAAAAACCTAATACGACAATTTATTCTGTGGCGAACAGCCACAAAAGACGAATTAACGCGGTTATTGACTCTTTGCCTTGCAGCTACAGAAAAAAGTTCATACGGCTATCAATTCTGTTGCTCCCAGATACAAAAACCTGAGACGACTTTATATTCTGTGACGCACAGCCACAGTTCATACGGCTATCAAATCTGTTTCTTCCAGCTACAAAAACCTAATACGACTATCTATTCTTGGCGCACAGCCACAAAATACGAATTAACGCGGTTATTGACTCAATGCCTTGCAGCTACAGAAAAAATCATACGGCTATCAAATTCGTTGCTCCCAGCTACAAAAACCTAATACGACAATCTGTTCTGTGGCGCACAGCCACAAAATACGAATTAACGCGGTTATTGACTCTTTGCCTTGCAGCTACAGAAAAAAAAGTTTATACGGCTATCAAGTCTGTTGCTCCTGGCTACAAAAACCTAATACGACTTTATATTCTGTGGTGCACAGCCACAAAAGACAAATTAACCTCTTTGCCTTGCAGCTACGGAAAAAAGTTTATACGGCTATCAAGTTTGTTGCTCCCAGCTACAAAAACCTAATACGACTATCTATTCTGTGGCGCACAGCCACAAAAGACAAATTAACGCGGTTATTGACTCTTTGCCGTGCAGCTACAGAAAAAAGTTTATACGGCTATCAAGTATGTTGCTCCCAGATACAAAACCTGAGACGACTTTATATTCTGTGGCGCACAGCCACAAAAGACAAATTAACGCGGTTATTGACTCTTTGCCGTGCAGCTACAGAAAAAAGTTTATACGGCTATCAAGTATGTTGCTCCCAGATACAAAAACCTAATACGACTATCTATTCTTGGCGCACAGCCACAAAATACGAATTAACGCGGTTATCGACTCTTTCCCTTGTAGCTACAGAGAACAGTTCATATGGCTATCAAATCTGTTGCTCCCAGCTACAAAAACCTAATACGACAATCTGTTCTGTGGCGCACAGCCACAAAATACGAATTAACGCGGTTATCGACTCGTTGGCTTGCAGCTACAGAAAAAAGCTTATACGGCTACCAAGTGAGTTGCTCACAGCTACAAGAACCTAATACGACTATATATTCTGTGGCGCACAGCCACAAAATACGAATTAACGCGGTTATCGACTCTTTCCCTTGTAGCTACAGAGAACAGTTCATATGGCTATCAAATCTGTTGCTCCCAGCTACAAAAACCTAATACGACCTTATATTCTGTGGCGCACAGCCACAAAAGACAAATTAACGCGGTTATTGACTCTTTGCCTTGCAGCTACAGGAAAAAGTTCATACGGCTATCAAGTCTGTTGCTCCCAGCTACAAAAACCTAATACGACCTTATATTCTGTGGCGCACAGCCACAAAAGACAAATTAACGCGGTTATTGACTCTTTGCCTTGCAGCTACAGGAAAAAGTTCATACGGCTATCAAGTCTGTTGCTCACAACTACAAAAACCTAATACGACTGTATATCCTGTGGCGCACAGCCACAAAAGACAGTTTAACGCGGTTATTGACTCTTTGCCTTGCAGCTACAGAAAAAAATGTATACGGCTATCAAGTCTGTTGCTACCAGCTACAAAAACTTAATACGACTATCTTTTCTGTGGTGCACAACCACAAAATACGAATTAACGCGGTTATTGACTCTTTGTCTTGCAGCTACAGGAAAAAGTTTATACGGCTATCAAGTATGTTGCTCCCAGCTAGAAAGACCCCATACAACTATCTATTCTGTGGCACACAGCCACAAAATACGAATAAACGCGGTTATCGACTCTTTGCCTTGCAGCTACAGAAACAAAAGTTTATACGGCTATCAAGTCTGTTGCTCCTGGCTACAAAAACCTAATACGACTTTATATTCTGTGGTGCACAGCCACAAAAGACAAATTAACGCGGTTATCACCTCTTTGCCTTGCAGCTACGGAAAAAAGTTTATACGGCTATCAAGTCTGTTGCTCCCAGCTACAAAAACGCAATACGACTTCATATTCTGTGGCGCACAGCCACAAAAGACGAATTAACGCGGTTATTGACTCTTTGCCTTGCAGCTACAGAAAAAAAAGTTTATACGGCTATCAAGTCTGTCGCTCCCAGCTACAAAAACCTAATACGACTATATATTTTGTGGCGCACAGCCACGAAATACGAATCAACGCGGTTATCGACTCATTGGCTTGCAGCTACGGAAAAAAGTTTATACGGCTATCAAGTCTGTTGCTCCCAGCTACAAAAACCTAATACGAATTTATATTATGTGGCGCACAGCCACAAAAGACAGATTAACGAGGTTATTGACTCTTTGCCTTGCAGCTACAGGAAAAAAATTTATACGGCTATCAAGTATGTTTCTCCCAGCTAGAAAACCCAATACAACTATCTATTCTGTGGCACACAGCCACAAAATACGAATTAACGCGGTTATCGACTCTTTGCCTTGCAGCTACAGAAAAAAGTTTATACGGCTATCAAGTCTGTTGCTCATGGCTACAAAAACCTAATACGACTTTATATTCTGTGGCGCACAGCCACAAAAGACAAATTAACGCGGTTATTACCTCTTTGCCTTGCAGCTACAGAAAAAAGTTTATACGGCTATCAAGTCTGTTGCTCCCAGCTACAAAAACCTAATACGACTTTATATTCTGTGGCACACAGCCACAAACGACAAATTAACGCGGTTATTGACTCTTTGCCGTGCAGCTACAGAAAAAAGTTTATACGGCTATCAAGTATGTTGCTCCCAGCTACAAAAACCTAATACGACTATATAGTCTGTGGCGCACAGCCACAAAATACGAATTAACGCGGTTATCGACTGTTTGATTTGCAGCTACAGAAAAAAGTTATTACGGCTATCAAGTCTGTTGTTCCCAGCTACAAAAACCTGATACGACAATCTATTCTGTGGCGCACAGCCACAAAATACGAATTAACGCGGTTATCGACTTTTTGGCTTGCATTTACAGAGAACAGTTCATACGGCTATCAAATCTGTTGCTCCCAGCTACAAAAACCTAATACGACAATCTATTCTGTGGCGCACAGCCACAAAATACGAATTAACGCTGTTATCGACTCTTTGGCTTGCAGCTACAGAAAAAGCTTATACGGCTAACAAGTCTGTTGCTCCCAGCTACAAAAACCTAATACGACTTTATATTCTGTGGCGCACAGCCACAAAAGACAAATTAACGCGGTTATTGACTCTTTGCCTTGCAGCTACAGAAAAAAGCTTATACGGCTACCAAGTGTGTTGCTCACAGCTACAAGAACCTAATACGACTATATATTCTGTGGCGCACAGCCACAAAATACGAATTAACGCTGTTATCGACTCTTTGGCTTGCAGCTACAGAAAAAGCTTATCCGGCTAACAAGTCTGTTGCTCCCAGCTACAAAAACCTAATACGACTTTATATTCTGTGGCGCACAGCCACAAAAGACAAATTAACGCGGTTATTGACTCTTTGCCTTGCAGCTACAGAAAAAAGTTTATACGGCTATCAAGTCTGTTGCTCATGGCTACAAAAACCTAATACGACTTTATATTCTGTGGCGCACAGCCACAAAAGACAAATTAACGCGGTTATTACCTCTTTGCCTTGCAGCTACAGAAAAAGTTTATACGGCTATCAAGTCTGTTGCTCCCAGCTACAAGAAAGTAATACGACTATCTTTTCTGTGGCGCACAGCCACGAAATACGAATTTACGCGGTTATCGACTCTTTGGCTTGCATTTACAGAGAACAGTTCATACGGCTATCAAATCTGTTGCTCCCAGCTACAAGAACCTAATACGACTATATATTCTGTGGCGCACAGCCACAAAATACGAATTAACGCTGTTATCGACTCTTTGGCTTGCAGCTACAGAAAAAGCTTATACGGCTATCAAGTCTGTTGCTCCCAGCTACAAAAACCTAATACGACTTTATATTCTGTGGCGCACAGCCACAAAAGATAAATTAACGCGGTTATTGACTCTTTGCCTTGCAGCTACAGGAAAAAGTTCATACGGCTATCAAATCTGTTGCTCCCAGCTACAAAAACCTAATACGACAATCTATTCTGTGGCGCACAGCCACAAAATACGAATTAACGCTGTTATCGACTCTTTGGCTTGCAGCTACAGAAAGAAGCTTATACGGCTACCAAGTGTGTTGCTCACAGCTACAAGAACCTAATACGACTATATATTCTGTGGCGCACAGCCACAAAATACGAATTAACGCTGTTATCGACTCTTTGGCTTGCAGCTACAGAAAAAGCTTATACGGCTATCAAGTCTGTTGCTCCCAGCTACAAAAACCTAATACGACTTTATATTCTGTGGCGCACAGCCACGAAATACGAATTTACGCGGTTATCGACTCTTTGGCTTGCATTTACAGAGAACAGTTCATACGGCTATCAAATCTGTTGCTCCCAGCTACAAAAACCTAATACGACAATCTATTCTGTGGCGCACAGCCACAAAATACGAATTAACGCTGTTATCGACTCTTTGGCTTGCAGCTACAGAAAAAAGCTTATACGGCTACCAAGTGTGTTGCTCACAGCTACAAGAACCTAATACGACTATATATTCTGTGGCGCACAGCCACAAAATACGAATTAACGCTGTTATCGACTCTTTGGCTTGCAGCTACAGAAAAAGCTTATACGGCTATCAAGTCTGTTGCTCCCAGCTACAAAAACCTAATACGACTTTATATTCTGTGGCGCACAGCCACGAAATACGAATTTACGCGGTTATCGACTCTTTGGCTTGCATTTACAGAGAACAGTTCATACGGCTATCAAATCTGTTGCTCCAGCTACAAAAACCTAATACGACAATCTATTCTGTGGCGCACAGCCACAAAATACGAATTAACGCTGTTATCGACTCTTTGGCTTGCAGCTACAGAAAAAAGCTTATACGGCTACCAAGTGTGTTGCTCACAGCTACAAGAACCTAATACGACTATATATTCTGTGGCGCACAGCCACAAAATACGAATTAACGCTGTTATCGACTCTTTGGCTTGCAGCTACAGAAAAAGCTTATACGGCTATCAAGTCTGTTGCTCCCAGCTACAAAAACCTAATACGACTTTATATTCTGTGGCGCACAGCCACAAAAGATAAATTAACGCGGTTATTGACTCTTTGCCTTGCAGCTACAGGAAAAAGTTCATACGGCTATCAAATCTGTTGCTCCCAGCTACAAAAACCTAATACGACAATCTATTCTGTGGCGCACAGCCACAAAATACGAATTAACGCTGTTATCGACTCTTTGGCTTGCAGCTACAGAAAAAAGCTTATACGGCTACCAAGTGTGTTGCTCACAGCTACAAGAACCTAATACGACTATATATTCTGTGGCGCACAGCCACAAAATACGAATTAACGCTGTTATCGACTCTTTGGCTTGCAGCTACAGAAAAAGCTTATACGGCTATCAAGTCTGTTGCTCCCAGCTACAAAAACCTAATACGACTTTATATTCTGTGGCGCACAGCCACGAAATACGAATTTACGCGGTTATCGACTCTTTGGCTTGCATTTACAGAGAACAGTTCATACGGCTATCAAATCTGTTGCTCCCAGCTACAAAAACCTAATACGACAATCTATTCTGTGGCGCACAGCCACAAAATACGAATTAACGCTGTTATCGACTCTTTGGCTTGCAGCTACAGAAAAAAGCTTATACGGCTACCAAGTGTGTTGCTCACAGCTACAAGAACCTAATACGACTATATATTCTGTGGCGCACAGCCACAAAATACGAATTAACGCTGTTATCGACTCTTTGGCTTGCAGCTACAGAAAAAGCTTATACGGCTATCAAGTCTGTTGCTCCCAGCTACAAAAACCTAATACGACTTTATATTCTGTGGCGCACAGCCACAAAAGATAAATTAACGCGGTTATTGACTCTTTGCCTTGCAGCTACAGGAAAAAGTTCATACGGCTATCAAATATGTTGCTCCCAGCTACAAAAACCTAATACGACAATCTATTCTGTGGCGCACAGCCACAAAATACGAATTAACGCTGTTATCGACTCTTTGGCTTGCAGCTACAGAAAAAAGCTTATACGGCTACCAAGTGTGTTGCTCACAGCTACAAGAACCTAATACGACTATATATTCTGTGGCGCACAGCCACAAAATACGAATTAACGCTGTTATCGACTCTTTGGCTTGCAGCTACAGAAAAAAGCTTATACGGCTACCAAGTGTGTTGCTCACAGCTACAAGAACCTAATACGACTATATATTCTGTGGCGCACAGCCACAAAATACGAATTAACGCTGTTATCGACTCTTTGGCTTGCAGCTACAGAAAAAGCTTATACGGCTATCAAGTCTGTTGCTCCCAGCTACAAAAACCTAATACGACTTTATATTCTGTGGCGCACAGCCACGAAATACGAATTTACGCGGTTATCGACTCTTTGGCTTGCATTTACAGAGAACAGTTCATACGGCTATCAAATCTGTTGCTCCCAGCTACAAAAACCTAATACGACAATCTATTCTGTGGCGCACAGCCACAAAATACGAATTAACGCTGTTATCGACTCTTTGGCTTGCAGCTACAGAAAAAAGCTTATACGGCTACCAAGTGTGTTGCTCACAGCTACAAGAACCTAATACGACTATATATTCTGTGGCGCACAGCCACAAAATACGAATTAACGCTGTTATCGACTCTTTGGCTTGCAGCTACAGAAAAAGCTTATACGGCTATCAAGTCTGTTGCTCCCAGCTACAAAAACCTAATACGACTTTATATTCTGTGGCGCACAGCCACAAAAGATAAATTAACGCGGTTATTGACTCTTTGCCTTGCAGCTACAGGAAAAAGTTCATACGGCTATCAAATATGTTGCTCCCAGCTACAAAAACCTAATACGACAATCTATTCTGTGGCGCACAGCCACAAAATACGAATTAACGCTGTTATCGACTCTTTGGCTTGCAGCTACAGAAAAAAGCTTATACGGCTACCAAGTGTGTTGCTCACAGCTACAAGAACCTAATACGACTATATATTCTGTGGCGCACAGCCACAAAATACGAATTAACGCTGTTATCGACTCTTTGGCTTGCAGCTACAGAAAAAGTTCATACGGCTATCAAATCTGTTGCTCCCAGCTACAAAAACCTAATACGACAATCTATTCTGTGGCGCACAGCCACAAAATACGAATTAACGCTGTTATCGACTCTTTGGCTTGCAGCTACAGAAAAAAGCTTATACGGCTACCAAGTGTGTTGCTCACAGCTACAAGAACCTAATACGACTATATATTCTGTGGCGCACAGCCACAAAATACGAATTAACGCTGTTATCGACTCTTTGGCTTGCAGCTACAGAAAAAGCTTATACGGCTATCAAGTCTGTTGCTCCCAGCTACAAAAACCTAATACGACTTTATATTCTGTGGCGCACAGCCACGAAATACGAATTTACGCGGTTATCGACTCTTTGGCTTGCATTTACAGGGAACAGTTCATACGGCTATCAAATCTGTTGCTCTCAGCTACAAAAACCTAATACGACAATCTATTCTGTGGCGCACAGCCACAAAATACGAATTAACGCTGTTATCGACTCTTTGGCTTGCAGCTACAGAAAAAAAGCTTATACGGCTACCAAGTGTGTTGCTCACAGCTACAAGAACCTAATACGACTATATATTCTGTAGCGCACAGCCACAAAATACGAATTAACGCTGTTATCGACTCTTTGGCTTGCAGCTACAGAAAAAGCTTATACGGCTATCAAGTCTGTTGCTCCCAGCTACAAAAACCTAATACGACTTTATATTCTGTGGCGCACAGCCACAAAAGATAAATTAACGCGGTTATTGACTCTTTGCCTTGCAGCTACAGGAAAAAGTTCATACGGCTATCAAATCTGTTGCTCCCAGCTACAAAAACCTAATACGACAATCTATTCTGTGGCGCACAGCCACAAAATACGAATTAACTCTGTTATCGACTCTTTGGCTTGCAGCTACAGAAAAAAGCTTATACGGCTACCAAGTGTGTTGCTCACAGCTACAAGAACCTAATACGACTATATATTCTGTGGCGCACAGCCACAAAATACGAATTAACGCTGTTATCGACTCTTTGGCTTGCAGCTACAGAAAAAGCTTATACGGCTATCAAGTCTGTTGCTCCCAGCTACAAAAACCTAATACGACTTTATATTCTGTGGCGCACAGCCACGAAATACGAATTTACGCGGTTATCGACTCTTTGGCTTGCATTTACAGAGAACAGTTCATACGGCTATCAAATTTGTTGCTCCCAGCTACAAAAACCTAATACGACAATCTATTCTGTGGCGCACAGCCACAAAATACGAATTAACGCTGTTATCGACTCTTTGGCTTGCAGCTACAGAAAAAAAGCTTATACGGCTACCAAGTGTGTTGCTCACAGCTACAAGAACCTAATACGACTATATATTCTGTGGCGCACAGCCACAAAATACGAATTAACGCTGTTATCGACTCTTTGGCTTGCAGCTACAGAAAAAGCTTATACGGCTATCAAGTCTGTTGCTCCCAGCTACAAAAACCTAATACGACTTTATATTCTGTGGCGCACAGCCACAAAAGATAAATTAACGCGGTTATTGACTCTTTGCCTTGCAGCTACAGGAAAAAGTTCATACGGCTATCAAATCTGTTGCTCCCAGCTACAAAAACCTAATACGACAATCTATTCTGTGGCGCACAGCCACAAAATACGAATTAACGCTGTTATCGACTCTTTGGCTTGCAGCTACAGAAAAAAGCTTATACGGCTACCAAGTGTGTTGCTCACAGCTACAAGAACCTAATACGACTATATATTCTGTGGCGCACAGCCACAAAATACGAATTAACGCTGTTATCGACTCTTTGGCTTGCAGCTACAGAAAAAGTTCATACGGCTATCAAATCTGTTGCTCCCAGCTACAAAAACCTAATACGACAATCTATTCTGTGGCGCACAGCCACAAAATACGAATGAACGCTGTTATCGACTCTTTGGCTTGCAGCTACAGAAAAAAGCTTATACGGCTACCAAGTGTGTTGCTCACAGCTACAAGAACCTAATACGACTATATATTCTGTGGCGCACAGCCACAAAATACGAATTAACGCTGTTATCGACTCTTTGGCTTGCAGCTACAGAAAAAGCTTATACGGCTATCAAGTCTGTTGCTCCCAGCTACAAAAACCTAATACGACTTTATATTCTGTGGCGCACAGCCACGAAATACGAATTTACGCGGTTATCGACTCTTTGGCTTGCATTTACAGGGAACAGTTCATACGGCTATCAAATCTGTTGCTCTCAGCTACAAAAACCTAATACGACAATCTATTCTGTGGCGCACAGCCACAAAATACGAATTAACGCTGTTATCGACTCTTTGGCTTGCAGCTACAGAAAAAAAGCTTATACGGCTACCAAGTGTGTTGCTCACAGCTACAAGAACCTAATACGACTATATATTCTGTAGCGCACAGCCACAAAATACGAATTAACGCTGTTATCGACTCTTTGGCTTGCAGCTACAGAAAAAGCTTATACGGCTATCAAGTCTGTTGCTCCCAGCTACAAAAACCTAATACGACTTTATATTCTGTGGCGCACAGCCACAAAAGACAAATTAACGCGGTTATTGACTCTTTGCCTTGCAGCTACAGAAAAAAGTTTATACGGCTATCAAGTCTGTTGCTCATGGCTACAAAACCTAATACGACTTATATTCTGTGGCGCACAGCCACAAAAGACAAATTAACGCGGTTATTACCTCTTTGCCTTGCAGCTACAGAAAAAAGTTTATACGGCTATCAAGTCTGTTGCTCCCAGCTACAAGAAAGTAATACGACTATCTTTTCTGTGGCGCACAGCCACGAAATACGAATTTACGCGGTTATCGACTCTTTGGCTTGCATTTACAGAGAACAGTTCATACGGCTATCAAATCTGTTGCTCCCAGCTACAAAAACCTAATACGACAATCTATTCTGTGGCGCACAGCCACAAAATACGAATTAACGCTGTTATCGACTCTTGGCTTGCAGCTACAGAAAAAAGCTTATACGGCTACCAAGTGTGTTGCTCACAGCTACAAGAACCTAATACGACTATATATTCTGTGGCGCACAGCCACAAAATACGAATTAACGCTGTTATCGACTCTTTGGCTTGCAGCTACAGAAAAAGCTTATACGGCTATCAAGTCTGTTGCTCCCAGCTACAAAAACCTAATACGACTTTATATTCTGTGGCGCACAGCCACGAAATACGAATTTACGCGGTTATCGACTCTTTGGCTTGCATTTACAGAGAACAGTTCATACGGCTATCAAATCTGTTGCTCCCAGCTACAAAAACCTAATACGACAATCTATTCTGTGGCGCACAGCCACAAAATACGAATTAACGCTGTTATCGACTCTTCGGCTTGCAGCTACAGAAAAAAAGCTTATACGGCTACAAGTGTGTCGCTCACAGCTACAAGAACCTAATACGACTATATATTCTGTAGCGCACAGCCACAAAATACGAATTAACGCTGTTATCGACTCTTTGGCTTGCAGCTACAGAAAAAGCTTATACGGCTATCAAGTCTGTTGCTCCCAGCTACAAAAACCTAATACGACTTTATATTCTGTGGCGCACAGCCCCAAAAGACAAATTAACGCGGTTATTGACTCTTTGCCTTGCAGCTACAGAAAAAAAGTTTATACGGCTATCAAGTATGTTGCTCCCAGCTAGAAAAACCCAATACAACTATCTATTCATGAAAAAGTGGGGGCCCAACGAGTGTGTGATTTGTCTTTTGCTGTGCGCCCGTCATATAACTACTTTCAAATGGAGAAGACACTGCTACAAAATTGAAAAATACTATGTACATGATACATTCCAACAAAAAGCGAAAAATATTACTCTCGTATATATTCTTGAAGAAAAATTTGTTTGAGACAAAAAAACAAAAATCGTAAAATATTTTCAAACTTGTTAACTACAATCTACAAATCACAGCTGTGAACTCGACGTGGAGTATATTATAGAGTTTCAGTTTACTACAGTTTGCAGTTTTTTGTTCTACAACAATCGCTCTTAAGTGAGTAATATCAAGGCGCGACCTCTAAGTTCTCACTCGCCCGCTTGTAGTTTGGTCAGATCAGCGAATATTGGTCGTGTGATCTATGTTAGCTCCGCCCCTCTCAAGTATATAAGGGAAAGATCGCTCATTCGGCTCACTTTGATGTTTTCTTCCTTCTTCCTCTATGATTTATAAACAACTAACTATCCCACAATTGCGAGAGTATTGGTTCTAAGAATGCATTCTACACAACGCATCGACTAACAAAATGATTAGATTGAACATGTACGCATTTTTCACCACCAATTTATCCCAGGTTCCATTTTTCTTTGCTGGTGGATTACGGTAGTTCAGTTCAACTGACCCGTACGTAGAGAATTTTTCGTCCGACGTCATGATGAAAAATTTCTAAATTTTTTGAATTGCACGTGAAAACTTTGTTTTTTGGGTTATTTTCTCAATTCTAGGTCTGGTATAATATTTAGAATAGTATTTATCAGATCTTCTCTCGTTCACAGCTGTGATTTGTAGATTGTAGTTAACAAGTTTGAAAATATTTTACGATTTTTGTTTTTTTGTCTCAAACAAATTTTTCTTCAAGAATATATACGAGAGTAATATTTTTCGCTTTTTGTTGGAATGTATCATGTACATAGTATTTTTCAATTTTTGTAGCAGTGTCTTCTCCATTTGAAAGTAGTTATATGACGGGCGCACAGCAAAAGACAAATCACACACTCGTTGGGCCCCCACTTTTTCATGAATTTTTCTCTTTTTGTATACATGCCGTAGGTATGTATAAAGATAGTTCGATCTGTACTATTATTTATCTGGACAGTTTTCAAATATGTAACAGAACGTGTTTTTAGGTGCGGTGGGTTGGTTGGATTGGTTCAACCGCAAATCCGTTGCTTCGATTTTCAAGTTTCGGTGAGTTTTTTTTTATAATAATTCTATGAGCAGGATGGATAAATAGTTTTTTGATGCACTTAAAACATAATTATGAAACATATGAAATGTATAATAAGAACATTATAACATAATCAAACTTCTTTAGGACTATAGAGAAAGTATAGTTATCGATTAATTTAAAATAATTAATATAAGGTAGGAATATTGAATGATATTAATAATATAATATAATGGAAGGTATATATTAATAAATAAATGCATCAAAATATTACAATCGTTAAAAGACTTCAAGCAGAGCCAAATTTGAGAGAAATATTGCTGTTTCCACAGCACATGTATTTACTGATACCTAGAATAATTATTAGTATTAAAATAATAACAATGAGAATCAAGCTCCATTCCAAATTTGAAAATTCATTGACTGCTTTTCCGAATAGGGTCTGTCCTTTAGGTACAAAGGTTTTAGAGGCAATCCATTCCGGGTCATCTTCGAGCAACTGTAAAACACATTCATATTCACATTGTTATTTTTTCAGATAGGATCTCAAAAACATGATGTCCAACATTCTTCTAGTTTAAGGATGACGATGAAAGGATGGTATGGGAAGCAATGTGGGTTAGTTTCTTGGAGTACGCCTGTTTATAGGTGCACCCTAAATGGTGTTTCTGCGCGAAGCGCAGTTTGCCTTTTGGCATAAACTGATATAAACGTACTTTCGTTTGCATGTGGACAACATGGGTGTGTGAGTCGTGCCGGCCCGCGATTCGCACCGCTCCGAATTGTGCGGTTTCTCCCAGTTCTAATCTAAGCGCCAGTGTACCGGACTCTGGTGTCTGCCTCACGAGTGGGGTTTCTCCGGTCTGGTTACTAGATATAGTGTAGACCTGAAAATTTCACGTTGAGAGGCAGTTAGAAGATTGGGTCAATGTGGAGTAGTTGGAACATTCAGAACTACTAACTACAGCCAATTCAATTAGGCAAATCTGTAACAAAAACAATTCAACAGTGAACAGTCTTTCCACTTAATTTTTCTGGGTTTTATATTATAGAGGCAGGGTGTGTAGTGGTCGGTAGTGGTGATGTTTGTTGTTATTATCAGCGATAAAATTCTAGACGATGCCTACCCTATATGCGTTCTCTAGAATACTAGAGTATGAGATGGAAGTAATTATGTGACTTACATCTTCCGTGGTAGCTACTACAGCGTAATCTCCAACATTTCGAACTTTTGTCCATCCACGGCTGACTTCCTCTTTTTCTATCGAGCAGTTCTTTCCAGACGGAAGTGAGCAGGTGGTGGTGTTTGTGTAGGGGCAGTAGAAAACTCTTCCCTGAATAATAATGTTTCACATATATTTTCGAAAGAAAACGAGAATGTAGTAATCACAGCAGTGAACTCGACTTAGAGTAATAGAGTTTGTGTTCCTGACAAATTAGTTTGACTCAGAAGTAAATTATATTGTTAACGAATAACAGTTTGTATAATGTCACGGACTTTTTCGCTTGATAGAAACGCTTGATAGAAACAGTTTTGAAAGAAAAGAGACACGTTAGTTACTTTCTCATGTTTGATTTTAAAATTACGTGTTACTACCAGACTACCAGTTAGAATAATATTCGGTTCATGTTTATTTCTTCGCGAAAAAAAGGACTCGTAATGAACTCCTTTTTTGAAAATGAGAAGATCAGCTAGTAAAGGTGCACAACATTACATCTGCAATAAAGTTAGTAAATCTCTATATTACCTGAATTTCACAATCATCCATTATGATGGGGATGTATTCCGCATCTGTCGTTCGTAGGAAATGAGGCAGCTTGAAGGACTGGTACAGCTTTCGGTTATTCGTGAATGAACCCACGTGAGCAATCTTGAATTAGAAAAATTAACTCAATTCACATGCTCTTGTTGTAGTATAATCCAAACTTTGGAGGTTTACTGTCGTACTACCGTCTCGAATTCCGCTGAATATGTTTATTTACCAATTGATATTGATAATGTGAAGACTTTCAATAGAAAGTGGAATTGAAAAATTATCATAACTTTTTTACTAGACAGCAGATGAGCCGGACTAAAATTATCTTTGATCCAAAAATTTAAAAATACTAAGTACTAAGAGTTATTGTGAAACCTTTATACAAAATACTTAGGCGGTCTCTGTTGCGTGATCGTGAGTTTTTACGAATTTAGAAATATTGAATTATGAGTTATCAGTATGCTTACAAATTTTCATAGAACCAATGATAAATCAGTCTCACCTGCATTAGTTCTCCCCTTTTCTGTTCGGTAGCGGCCTTGTAGCAGATGTTCATGGTGATTTCCGACTTCAGGCAATTTTGCACTTGCACATGTAACTTGGCTGCTATTTCAGAGTTGCTCGCTCTGCTGAGTCCAGCTCGCTTTATGATTTCCTGTAATTAACAAGACGATTGAAGTGACGATGTAAATTAGAGAAATTAATAAGATTTAACAGCAGCCTCACGTGATGAATGTTAATTTTTTTGTTTTTCGACAATTTTCAGTTTTTCTTAGCAAACGTGAGTAGTAAGTTGCGTCGAGCGTTACGTTCTGTCCACTTTGCAATGAAACGCCATTTATGCCCCAGGATAGATTAAACTTACCGGATTCAGTAGTTTCGGATTCAAAAGAAAGCCTGACAACTTTCCGTTGTTGAAAAGATCGAACAATGCCTGACGGTAGTCGATCAGGCTTGACTGGCGGTTTTGCTTCTCCATCACTCTTAAAGTAACCGTTTTTTCTATGCTTTACCGGAAACAATAACAATAGATCAACTTGCTGATAAATTACAAACAGAAGTATACGTTTGAGTGCAGCTAACAGGTAGAATGGTGATGAAGTCTGTGATGAAGATAGGACATTTCAGTATTTTCGCGATAGTTTGAAAACATGACTTTCAAAAATTATAGTTTACAAGAAGTTTGTATTGTTTCGCTGTCGTCATTATTTAGATAAATGAACAGTACCTCTGTAATAGAGCGATGGTCTCGTTCGCATGTTGCAATCGTTGTCGCATATCTTCCAGTTCCTGCCTCGTATTGTAGAGCATAACGTGTATAACAACAGCGTCGGCAACAAGGGCGACCACGAACCCAAGCGCAATACCCGTGCCGATGGCAGCTAGGGTGACTACCCTTTTGGATCTTCCATGGCCTATTAAAACAATAATATTAACCGAAATTATCTGTAAAAGAGGGTTTTCTGGATTTTTTTTATGAACGATTTCGGCTAATAAGATACTGTTCCTTGTGCACGTATTAGAAAAAAGTAAGCCGCTGTCGACATTCAATAATTTACGTTGATGTGCATTCGCCGGATCGCTGCAATGTAAAGTTTCTAGCTAAAGACAGTCAGAAATTTCGACATAGTTTGATAACCCACCGTTTAAGAATTGCCTACTCAGTCTCAAACTTTTAGTTAAAACACTGGTCACTCGAAATCTCGCAAGCTATGTGATTTGAAAATTTTCGAATATCTAAATCCAACATACCTAGTACACTTATGTCCCTGCAATACTGCTGCACCATCTCCGTAACTTCTTCTTGGATCACTCTACTATCGTCTAATATAGTTATACTGGTGGTCTGACATTCGTAGTGCCCATCTTTCGCTACACTGAAATGCCGAGTTGTATTTTTTAGTGAAACTGTAGAGTGTAGGGTAACTCTCCCTCTCGCGTATCATTTTTGTAAATTCGTTCTATCTCATTTGTATTTGCCTTTAAAAAAACTTATCTTGAGCTATTTGGAAGATAAAACTTGAAGTGATAAAACAGAAAAATGTCGTATGGAGGATATTTAAGTACATGCTAAGTTGTTTGAGCACGGTATGCTTGTTTAAGCGTTTCTTCTACTGTGAGTTCAAAAATATGTTATTGAAAATCCTACATTCAGTAACTGAAAAATAAGCTGAATTCCGACTTACACAGCTTCACCCATGACATTGGGTAGAAATCCAGCATTCTTCAACAAAGAATTCTCCCGTTCCGAATACGTAATAGAGCATATTTGCCCGCAGAAACATAGAAGTATGAAAAACATCGGAGTTTGCATTCTGAAAACTAGAAAGGAAACTGTTATATTTCTTCATATATAGAGTTCTCATATATAGACATTCGGAGTTTTTGGATATTTTGTACATTTTAAAGGAGAGTGTCTCAATCAAGGAATACTTATTTCATGACAGGGATAAAATAGGAGTATAAGAGAGAGGGGAGTGCATACTTCGGTGTCGTTAGTAAGTAATGACTAGTTCCAACAATGTTGTGTTTATGGGCTTTCTTTGATTAATCGTCTTCTGCTGACCTAAGATACCAGGAGGGCCATTCTGCGATGGAACTATGGGAAAGGTAATTAAGACGCCAGATGCGCGATAAACGTTGTAGTGCGGCTACCTTTTCTATGAAATGGTGACCGAAACGTTAAGGAAATAGTTGTGAATGTACAGATTCATTGATAAACTGATACTATGAGGTTTGTGTGTTGTGTCGGAACCATCACATTGTGATATTCAATACATTGGTTGAATGGAGTTTATAGAGTGTTATTTCATTTCATAGCTCTCCCATAGTGTTCTGAGAGTGTGTTTCTCATAGTC
>CAXIWQ010000175.1:42910-91099 GCA_964036275.1 Litoditis marina
ATAATCTTGAACTCGAAAAGCAACTATCTTTAAATTATCCAATATGGCCTGCTATAACATGAAATTCATATTTTTACACCATTATCTCCACTTCAAACCAAAAAAATCACTTTTCGATATTCCACATTGTTCCTACTGCAGGAGGGAAAACCTTGGTGATGCACAAAGGGATAAGGATCGTCTGAGAAAAGCACGAAAACGGCAGAGTGTCGAATTTCGAGTCCAAGACCAGGCAAGAAGCAGCCAGAGGTAAGCAAATATTTTCGAAACGCAGTATTATCATGTATAGTTAATAAACTGTTAATGGCTAGAACTTCACGCAATCTTATACAGGTCACATTGCAAGTCATGCATTCTTCTCAAATGAGCTTTTTCATTTCAGGCGGCAGAATTCCCCCCATCAGACAAAGAGATCTGCTACAAGCTCGTATAAGGTGAGAACGAAAGTCTATAAAAGTTATCACAGATATACATATAATTCCGCTCACCAGACTATTTATTTGTTTTCAAGGCGAACCATGACATCAGCCAGAAAAGCATTATTCGGGAGCCGTGCACCACGAAGGCCGACTGAGAACAGCACGACAGAAGGTGATGAGGCTGCTGAAACAAGTCAACGAGAACAAGAGAAATCGAAATTCCAAATGGCTAAAAGGTGAAACCTATATACTTTCCTAACTTTATTTTAGTCTATAAAAATAGATAAGCTATACGAGGTATCATTCAATTTTATTGTAACCACGTAACTACCCATTAATCTAATCTGAAACGTAAGCTAACCATTACACTAACCCCTTCGGCCCGTAAGTAAGTACCAATTTGCACAGTTTAACTGCTGTTTACAGCTGGATATCTCGCTTGTTCACCGGTAAGCGGTCGGCAAAGTACATACGTGATGTGGAAGAAGTAGTTCATAGAAACAAACGGTAAGTTAGATGTTTGTGCAGTAAAACATACCGTCACAGCAAAATATTCACTCAATAAATCTTGAGACAACTTTCCATGGAATCTTATTCAAATTACAGTTATTCGCGATTGGCTAGAAAACAACTGCTGGAATAACAACTTTCTTCTGACAAAAAACTAGATCGCAAAATTATATGACAGTTACCATAATTCAGATTGATCAATGCTGAAGTTACTAGATGTAATCTTCACAAGGCTGATTTGAATCCCAATAAAGGGAGTTTTCGCCCACTACAGCCCGCAGAACAGAGACAGCTCAGAAGTGAAACCGTGCGTGCGGCAGACCGTATCAAGAAGAAGTACAACATCAGCGGATCAACGAAGACGGCTAAGCAACGTCTCCCTCCCAGACTTCAACGCCTCGTCAAATCTTGCGAGGTTTGTTCGCGCCAAATATAAAATCTAGCTTAGTGTACTTACGGTCACAAAGTGCCTCATTCACTTTCTGAAACCTACTCTAACATCCATCATCTGCCTTCTCATGAGTCATGAGACCTAAAGAAAGAAAGAGGTGGCGAAAATCGAAGCGGGAACAGTTTGAAGAATGGTAGCTGGAGCTTTCACCTTTAGAGTTGCTAAAAAGTTATTTACAAGTAAATATTTCAGTTACATCAAGCCTCAACCGAAGATGATTGCCAGACAGACATTCAGCAACGTTCTAAACTTGTTGTTGATTTCTTTATTTCGCAAGGGAACCTCAGCCCAACTACTGACGAAATCGTAAGTTCTCATTGAAGTTTGTCTCACACTTACATAATAACATCAAGTTCAGTTTCCTAAACTAAGACGGTGACAACATAGAATTCTCGGAGAACCTCAAAACTTCCAAATCTTAAGTCACAGAAGCGGTCTGTATTTCCTTAGTTCAAAACTTTCTGTATCTAAAACACAGAAGTTATTAATATGATGAAATTTTTCAGAAGCAAGCGAACCTAGAGATTGATGCTATGTACTACTGTGGAAAAGAAGTTGCAGAACTTGTCAAGAAGCACATTGAGAAGACGAAAAATCAACTCATCGCAAAAGTTTCCTACAAGAGCAGACTGCAATCGATCAATGCGCAAGATACTAGACTACGCGAACGGTTAGAAGTAGGAGGTCATCATATCCATGTCAAAACCCACGAAAACCTACGCACTATGCGTGGTGACTACAGCGACGCTTCGACGTTATTTCCCCAGCACATTGAGAAAACTGTACGCCAGGGCTACGTCACTCCCACCAAATTAACTATTCAAACTTCTCTGCCGATATCTACTCCGCGCAACACCCTCCGCAGTCCTCGTCCCATTGTTTCCTTGCTGTCACCTCTGCACGGCACTCCAATGAAGACTACATCGGCTCCGGAACCTGAAATAAACACAGCATCATCAACACAACATACGATTGGAGCAGTACAACAGAAATGGGGAGCAGCAGCAACTGACAACACCCCAGTCAAGTACGTCCTGATTGACGACTCATCCAGTTCAGACGAGGCGGAACAACCTTCCCCGCCACAATCTCCTATTCTCAGCCCTCCCGTCATTGCCACGGTCTCTCAAGCAGCTACCTCGTCCTCCGATTCATCAGACGAACAATCAGCCGCCGAACGCCCCGAGAGTCCAGATAAATCCATTGACCCTCTGACGCTCATGAGATCAGCCGATGAAGACTGTGCAGCTGAAATACCATCTCACAACTGGCCCACAGTTATCAAACAAACAATTTTGACCCTTGGTGACATGGATCTTCAGGAAATGGCCAAGTTTTTCGCTGTCCAGGAAAGCTGCGAACGCTGCATTCAAGGAAGCTGCAACGCTATCGAAACATGCGATAACCTATTGAAGCTTCTTCAACGACTTCAACCGCATTACCAGAACATTCGGACCATTATCAGAAGATACTACGATCTGAGGTTACATGTCAACTGGCTGGTGAAATGGACCCGCCTCCAAAACGATAAACACCCCAAGTTCAAACATTACCGCGAGCACGTTGCAGAAGAAAATATGACGTCCGAAATGAGAAAGAAGATAGCAACTAAGCAAGGAAAAAACCATGATATAAGCCGTCATACCGAGAACTTCGCCCGTACAGTATTCAGGAAACAGCTGGACCGATTCAGAAAGGACATAAACCAAACCGAGTGCTCAGTGTGCGAAAGCTGCAATCGACTGCTGAAAAAAAGTGAAGTGAGTTCTACCAGTCTACCACGTTGTAAAAAGACTCAAGGGCTCACTGCTTAAGGATTTAGGACAGTTTCAAAAGGATACTCTCATGAATTTACTTATTAACCAGTCTTATAGGTACGAGATGTCCCATGCGATGATGACAAATTATTGAATTTCCTGCAACAGCCTTCTGGATCGCCACCTGTTCGCATATGCAAAGAGTGTATTGGCTTCATGAAAAAGGTAAATTTTTGAACAGGAAGTATTATAGTTTAATTGTGATGGTATATGTGCATTTTCCGAATGAAGCAAATGTTAAGTGCCCTTATATTGCAGTAATGAAACGCTAACCAACAGAACCATTTCAGAACCAAGTCCCTGATATTTGTGTCATCAACGGTCTTGAGCTGGACGATATCCCTAGTGAACTGAAGAACATGAACTGGCTGGAGTACGCATTAATCCGTAGAATACGACCACTCATGGTAAGTTTCTCAACTATTGTCTCATAAAAGATAAATCTGAGCGTATAACTTGTAGCTGAGATATCCTGTATACGCTCTCATATTATATGTTCCAGACGACTTACACCCTGTCCAATGCACGTGGAAACTCCGGAGGTGGCCACCGCGGTTACAAAGGAACTGTCTTACATCTACCTGTGACCATAAATAAGACTGTCAACAGAGTGATCAAGCGGCTTCCCTCTTGTGACGACGTGAACATCATAGTGCAATCCACAAGCAAGAATGGTGTTACCAAGGACCAAATGGTTAACATGACTAAGGCGAGTTAACTAAACACAACTTATTCTACCATTTTATTACCAGAACTTATTCTACCATTTTATTACCAGTTGCTCCCAACTCTTGCCCTTCATTTTAACCGCACAAATTATACATTTCTAGATCATAAAAGCTCTGCAGTGGCTGAAGGCGAACAAATGATCTTTACGAAGATATCGAAATTGACGAGACTGGTGCGGCTGTTTCACAAATGCTCGACGACGCAGGCATCACCGTACAAAACGGTAGGAAACTTCATCTACCCTCTATTGAAAACTTTTTAAATGAAACTGCTGGAACCTGGACTAATATTTTAGCCAAAAGTGCTAATCATGCTCACTTCAGATTCTTCTTCCGGGGACCATCTGCTCACGCTTGCTGACGTTCCTCTCACTACCGTCACCGCCACTGCTGTCAATCCTGCCCCGCCACCTGGACAACCTCCGACTTGGTATTCAAGCTGAAACAGATGAAAGGTAAAGATAGTGATTGAAATTTATTCTCAGTATCTTTTAAGAAATCCTATTTCAGTATTCATTAGGTAGCTGAAAAAGTATCTGCACTCATTACACTCAGACGTTGTTCTTGCAGGTGAACCAATAAAGCCGTCGGAAAAGAATTTGGATGTCAAAGCCTTTCCTGAGATTTTCCCAACCGGAAAGGGAGGTATAGACTCTGACCGACCAGTGAAATGCTCCGAAACACGCTACATCAGAAGTCGATTGAGGAATGCTGACAGACGATTCATCAACGACAACTACGCTATTGTCATGAACAATCGGCAGGTCAGTAATTCTCCAACTTATATCAAACAATAATAATAATGAATACTTTTTTCGGTCTTACGCCTCTGCTTTAAAACAGGGAATTATTCACCAATTCACAACTGGGATGATCAATGAAGAAATTGAATAACATCACCTAAAGAGCCGTTTTACAGGATGTGAAGGCCATGATTAACTCTGTCAACATCAACGCTAAAAAGGGAATGAGCGCGGCTAACCTATTGAACAGAGTCAACAATCAAGACGCCGATCTCGATGCCGATCTTATGACTTCGTTTCAATCATTGAGAAGCCACCAAGATTACTGGAGACAACGAAGGCAGGAGCTTAAGACCATCGTCAAGTAAGTCGACTCAATTTATATTCAAAGCACACATGCTAACACATTTACCACATTTACCATCGAATATAAAACATAGATCCAGCAAAAGCATGCATCAAGGATTTTTGAACAGTCTCGACCAAAATATCAAGTGAAACATTGAGGAAAAGTGAAAAATTAGGTGACATTTTCAGACAAAAGACCTAGAAAATAATGTAGCACAGTTGTACATACTTTTTGATAGCTAGAATAAGTTGAGATGCTGCTGCCGAACTGAGCGACAGCAGAATTTCGTAAATGCCAAGCGGCGACTGTCGCATAATTCGGCTGACTAAAGTACGAACTCTGCCTAATGTGTGATGCGCTGTTACCTGAATCCAAGTAAAGCATTTTACTGATAAAGCTAGGTGAAGAAGCCGTGTGTGATATTAATTGTTTTAGATATCACGGAGCGCCCACCATGTTCGTAACTTTGAACCCCGCTGAAAAGGAATGGGCTGAACTTCGAAAGATCTACGAGGAAATATATCCACAATACAAGAACAAATCAACTGCTGAATACTGTATTCTCGATTCAATGATCTTTGTGAGACACTTTGCGCACAGAGTTCAAGCCGCGTACAAGCACCTATTGGGTAAAGAAGGTATATTCGGCAAAGTCATACATTTCTGGCGAAGAACCGAATACCAACTACGTGGAGCGCCCCACTGTCATGGACTTATTTGGATAGAAAATGCGCCACGTTTGGGAGAAGCTGATGATGAGACCGTACTTCAGTGGATCGACAGCCACCTCACCTGCCGTATACCGGACCCTATCACGGAGCCTACACTGTACGATCTGGTGAAAAATTCCAGATTCACCACTGTACTGAGTCGTGCCGCAAGAGGACGAAAAAGGGAGGCAGAATCCTCGAAACATGCCGACATTGTTTTCCATACAGCGCACAACAAGAAACCGAACTAATGAAGTCCACGGGACTCTATGAAGACCCATCGCTCAAGAAGAAAAGTTATCTCCTACGCCGTGACAAGAATTGCAGTAATGTAAACGCGTACAACTCCGCACTACTTCTGGCATGGCAGGGAAATATTGACGTGCAGTATATAGGCCAGGTTTCTCTCAACAACTTGGAATACGTTACCGGGTATGTCGGGAAGTCAGAAAGCAAATCGAACATGCCGGATCTGAGCGAACTAAGCAATCGTGTCACCAAGAAGGATGTATTTCAACTGGCAATGGTTAGTACATAGTACTTAATGGGTTTCCAACCTCAGGCGTTTACTAAATTTATGTTTTGAGAATAATGAATTGAGAATAAATGAACGAAATAATTATTTATACCGCTCTGAACAAACTAAAGTTATTCTTTAATAATAAGTTGTGAAACGTAGTCGTTGTATCCATTTTTGAAATGAAAACCACATTCTACTGCTAACTTTATTATTGTTATCATTATAGCGCACTTTGCAAATGAGGGAGATGGGTATGCCCGAGATATATGATCGTCTACTAGGGCAGCACCTCTACGATTGCGATTCGGCCGTTCAATTTCTCAACAACAATGAGAGCGAGAAGCGCGTACGAGTCATGAAACTGTGAGTGAACTTCCAGCTTATTCGGAATTCACGATTACTGAGGAAAAGATGTAACGTTCTAGGTAAAAAAAAACTGAACTTCAAAATAATTATCGCATCCCAGTCACTTTATCAGTGTGATCATTACATGAACATCTTATAGGGTTGATCACATGAACGCTGACAGTGATGCTCCTGCTACTGCTAACAACATGTATGACAACTACTACCCCAATAGGCCTGACGTGTTGGAGCCCTACAGCCTGTTCACCATCTTCACAGCTCTGCAGTAAGTTTTCGGGATGTGTCCATAAATGCAATCATATTATGATGTCTGTAATATCACAGGATGGTGAAGGATTTTGAAACATAATCCCTATCTACCCAATGGTGTGGTCTCATAAGAAATCGAAAACCATTAAGTTTATAAACTTACATGTTGAAAACGTCTTCCATTTTGAACTTACAGATATCACAAAAAGAAACCGCCGGCCACAAAGAAGAACGCAGCTCCTCTGCCAGATGACTCTGATGCGGGAAGTACAATGGAATCTGACGAAGAAACGGTGCGGTTTCATCCCAATATTACACGCATGATTACACACTTTAAACATTTTCGAGTCACTAGAAATATCAAATCACAAGCTCTCTTTTCAGATCAGATTTCCCCTGAAACATCGAAAAGTTATATACTATGATGCAAAATCGAAAAGTTTCCCATTTCCAAGATACGAAAAACTGGGTTATTCTCTGCAGAAAAAGTTTACCGATGTGTGATATCGCTAGATACTATAGATACTACTTCGATATTTTCAGGACGTGAGACACAACGTGCATGACCCTCGTAGTCCGTTCTATATGTTCGCTCAAGGATCCGTATTCAAACTAAAGCAGAACTACGGTTTCCTGAAGGCTAGAACCAAGCCACTTCTCGCCCGGTTCTTCCTACCCGACATCACCGACGTTCCGGATCTCGAGGATTACAGTCGCCGTGTATTATTCATGTTTAAGCCCTGGCGAGATGAAGACACGGATATTCTCGGCAACTTCGCGTCCTACTCAGATGCCCTCGAAGATTTCTGGAAAACCACACCGGAGAACGCCATGATCAAGGGACCGGCAATGAAGGAAATCAAATCACTGTTGTTAGTTCTTATCAGAATGCGAAACGGCAGCAGAGTTGAGGACTCCCAGTTTCACGTAAATCTGCAAAAACTCACAATCTCATTTTATGCTCTATATAATTTTGATTAAAAAAATTACTTTACATAAAACCCTGTACTGCTTTCAATATCAGGAAGAGCGCGAGTATATCAAGGTATAAGAATTGCTTGGAATTAGTTTAATAGAGGGCAAGCGTTTCATGTTAAGTAAATTGGTACAATATTGATTACCAGGAACCGCTCACAAGACCTGTACGATGCTGCGAGGGAGAGAAAGAAGCAGGATGAAGCCCGAAGACAAGCGATGAGGGACCAAGATATTGAGGAGGCTGAACCAATCGAGGTCGCACCGCGCGAGATTTCGGAAGAAAGCGTGGAATCGAAGGTAGAATCGTTGAATGTGGACCAGAAGAAGATATTTGACGATATTATGGAAGAAATTCAGAAAAGGAATCAAAACCTGGATGACGTGACCGACAGAAGAAACTACTTCGTAAGCGGCGTAGGTAAGTATTCTTTCTGTTTCGAGAGATACCGTCAAAACTAATAACTTATTATAACAATCAATACCATGTGATTTCAGCTGGAACCGGGAAATCTCATCTCATTTCTACAGTGGCGGACGCGGTGTTACTGGAATACAACATTCCTGGCAGAGAAACCGCGGAGCCAGCGGTTATACTCGCCGCCCCTACTGGACTAGCAGCTGTCAACATCGAAGGGAATACGCTGCATTCCCTACTCTCCATCGAAGTGGAGCATGGCGGCGTGAGTCAAGTAAAATTGAGAGTGGGAGTGTGGGAGCATATTTTTGGAAGCTATTTTAAGAAAATATGGGTGTCGCCTCCTAAGAATAGTTCAACTTACGTATGAGATCTTGATATTTCCGATACATCTCGGAGGCTTGGAGTTGAATCGAGCAAGTTGGTTTCGGTAATGAAAACCAATAGCATCGCACGAAAATATACGCATTTCACTACAATCATGATATATATCTTTATCCAGACTGCCCCCTATCGAGCATTGAGGTCAGGAAAGCGATCGAAGCTGAGTGTGCTGTTCAAAAATATCAAATTGTTTATAATTGATGAGATGAGCATGGTCAGCAATATACTGTTATGGAAGATATCCCGGAGACTACAAGAAATCAAAGCCAATGACCTAGGTACGCGAGTGACCCTAGGAAGAACAGTATATTGGGATAAATCTCGAAAACTCAAAATGTGGTTTGATCCGATTTCGTCGAGTTTTTAGCTTGAAAATTAGGTTCGAATCTATTATTTATACTGAGAATTGGTATTTCCGTTAGTCTACAAATTACCATGACAAATGAACCTATACTTGGCAGTTACATACAAAAACGACCATATTTCAGCGTTCGGAGGAATTCTCATCCTAGCTTTTGGTGACCTTCTCCAGCTTCCACCTGTTCGAGTACCAGCTGTATACGAAGGCTTGCGGCCACATCTCATCAAGCAAATATTCAAGTCTATACCATTTACCGTCAACCTCTGGCAAGAAATGTTCCAGTACAGGTAGCTCGTTACTAATCAATCAAAATGTTACTGGGATTGAACCTATATGTTCAAATAAAAATACTGAGATTGATGGTAACCTTTTCTTATATTCAGAGAGCTGACTATCAATATGCGCCAAAAAGATGATCTGTCTTACTCGGAAATGATGGACCGAATGCGGCTGGCATCACCTATTGATCAAGATATAAAAGATCTTCTCCCAAGATTCATCACAGCTAATGGTGAATGGAATCAAGGTAGGTGTAGTTCACGACTCTTACCCTCCAACTTTGAAGCCAAAAATCCAAGCGATCGAGATGACCCTTTGCTTTAGCAATTTCACCCCGTTACGTGTACATAAGCAGTATATACGAAGTGTGATTTCCTTCTTCCCTTCACGATGAACAATTTAAAAGAGATATATGTAAACAGAAAAATTCACACTCAACATAACTTTCCATTCAGCCACATGTGTTCCAAAAGGCGCTACACTTGAAGAAACATCGGCATACTACCTGTCCCTCTTGGAAAAGGACTCCAGGGCAATAGCCGTGTTCAGCTTCACACGCTCGGTGGATGCTTTCAACCGATCTGTTCTGGCCGAGTTGACCAAGAAACATGGCCATCCCATCATCGAAATTCAAGCAATTCAAGAGGATACTCACAAAGTCCATCACCCGTTAGTACACTTCACTAATGCCCTCCTCACAATTTGTTTTATTAGTGAGACAATAATGAGATCATTCAATTTCACGAAAGTTCATATACAATAAGTTGAGTAACTTTATTTTTTAGGGGAACCCTGAACCGTCCATGGATGAAAGTTGGAGGTCGTATGAAAGAGGTTCTGAACAGTAAATCGAAGGCCACTCTACGTGTACAGAAAAAGAGCGGTGACAATGATGACACCAAGGAGGCAGGAGGTCTTATGCGAACTCTTCGCATTCAGAAAGGATGCCGAATAATGCTCACGTCAGTTATTTGTTCATGTTTTCATGCACCCGAGCTCAACTAAATAGTAACTAAATAAAGAAAAGAACCGTACTAAAAAGCCAACGTCGAACACGCGTTATGGAAGCGTTTACATTCTTAATTCTTCCAATCAATAATCATGCTTTCCTACATTTATTGATTTTTTACAGAACAATTCACACGAAAGTAACTTTTCAGGCGAAATCTTGATGCCTACGGAAAATTAGTGAATGGAGTCATGGGCCTACTTCAAGAAATCGTCACTGAGCAAGATGAGGTCAAATACCTCATGATACAATTTGATCATTTGGATAGTCCGACCAAAATCGAACGAGCTCGTGCTGTCTACAACGTGGGACCAGAACTACAGACCGCAAGAAGACAGTTTCCTGTTTCCGTTTCGTTCGCAGTCACGATCCACAAATGCCAAGGACTGTCAGCGGACAACGTCGTAGCAGAACTCTACACATGCTTCTGTGAAGGACAAGGGTACGAAATTTTAAACTTGTTATTTGACAAATGTTATTAATTGTATAGTACGTACTTGAAGCAAAATTCTTCAGCCAACGTTTGTGAAAAAAGGGTGTTTGCCACTGAGAAAACTGTCTCAAGAAAATATCAACTCTTTTCCTTCTAGCTGTTTTCCTTCTAGCTACGTCGCCATGAGTCGATCAAGAAGTCTGCTGGGGCTCCATATTGTCGATCTCCATCCTCGCGCGATAAGGTGCTCCAAAACTGGAGTCCGTGAGTATGGCAGACTGAGGTCCAGCATTTCCATGCCAGCCCTCCCTATTCCAAGTGTGACTCCACCACTCTGCGAAATTTTCGGTCGAAGATCGTCAATATGAGCCGATAATTACATCAACCAAACTGAAGAAGAGAGCGACGGTGAACTAGAGGTAACAACAAGAAAAGTTTTATTTTCTTCCAGAACTAACGACGTTTCGACCCCAGTGCTCATTTTGTAATCGAATTAGGGTGCTAGAACTGATTTACTTGGTTTTGAGAGTATGGTATCAAACATTGTTTTTAAAATGAGTGAAAAAAAATTAGGAGTAATAGATATTAGAAACAAAGATTGTACCATTAGTCATCACTATAGCAAACTAGCACTTACATTCAATTCAATTAATTCAGGGACCAGTAGTGAAGGCCACGAAGAAACGAGTACGACCTGCCGGCAAGCTACCCCCCACTCGTCGTGCGAACGCTAAGATTCCTCAGCCCACATTCAACGCGAACCAACGAGCTGCAGTATTGGATGCCGTTCTGGACAACATTCTTCTACTGAGAAACCCAGGAAACAACTGTTTCTGCAATTCGGTGGTGCAATGTTTTCGCGGGAGCAATATGCGAAGACTGGTGGAACAAATTGCAGCCAATGAAGAACCTACTTCTCTCATCGCGGAACTCAACCATCTCATTGAGAGTCCAGGAAGAAGAACGTGTGACGAACTCCTTCGACGGGCGCCAGGTACTATTACTCTATTTCAGTTATGACTACATTAAAGTTGCCCAACGTGTAATAATATAGACGGTTAGCTTGAACTGAATTCACAATGGTAGGTTCTAACTGAAGTTGCTGCAGTGTCATTTTCAAATTGGATTTTCCAGGAGGACAAGGGTTCCCAATCTACAACGATGGTCACCAGCATGACGCCACGGAGTACCTGTCATACTTTCTGAGTAGACTTCCACCAGCAATCGGTCAACAAGCACTCGTGCAACGGCGTATTGAACACACATGCGAAGCCTGCGCTACGGTACTGCATTTCTAACCCAGCTATTTATACAGGTTCAAGGAATAATAGTATACCGCTATCAAACTATGTGAGTCCAGAAATTTCAGCTGCATTTTCTACTGGATCGAGGTTTATATTGGTATTCTCAATTTAAACTAAACTCCAGAGTCCACAGAACAGTAGTCATTTAATTAACTTGCCACTTTCAGATATTTGAGAGTCATTTACGCGGTTATAGTAACTGAAGGGTGATTTTTCAGCAGCTTAAAATAGTAATATTTCATTGTAAACTATCATACTTTAGGTGAACAGTTCCGAACGGCAGCTCATCGATGTTCTTCAACTACACGCTACTCGGGAAATGAACAGACTTTCTTTTTCTGATCTGATCAATTATTATCTGATCGACGAGCAGCTTGAGAGAGATTGTGGAGTATGCGCTGTACGAACCAATCACCGAGTCACAACGCACATTGATGTACCTGATGCGTGCACGACCCTACTACTTGCGTTGCCAGTCTTTCTGAATGATGGCGGCAACGTAGTGAGAAAGGACCTGCAAATTCGTCCATCCCCACGGACACCTCAAGCAATATTTGGTCAGTTATAGTGGCATTACCAGTCAATCAAATTATCCCCGCGGTAAAATATTCACACTCCTAGTAAACTCTTGACTAGTAACCTAACTCGACAACGATGGCATGATAACCTATCGTATTAGCCCGAAGGAAAGTACTTTTCACTCACACTCTTACGAAAGGAATTGGAATAAACCACAGTTAATCTGTTTAAACTATGCAATTATATCAAAACGAGGAGACTATTGAGAGAGTCCAGAAAACAGTCATTGAAAATTTCATATGTGTACTATAACAGTTTCAATAAAAATGAAGTTGACTAAACTCGCTGAAAATTCGTTAGTCAATCACAGTCAACTTGAAACATGGTTTATTTTGGAAATTTACAGGTGCTCAGTGGAACCTCAAGTGTTCGATCGAACACCAAGGACTCACTCCCAACGCGGGACACTACAAGGCATGGATAAAAGAGGACGGAGGATGGGGAGTCTACAGCGATGACAACTACAGACACAGTACTCGAGCACCCAACTTCATGAAAGGATTTTTTTTGCTTTGGTTTGAACGTTTGAACGTGAACGTTTGAACGTGAAACGTAGAAGAACACGTGAAAACCCAAAATATATAGTTCACGTATTGACAGTACATTATTCTATTCACTCAAACGTAGGGCGATTTTGTTGGATGATTCGTTGAGGCACTAGATTTCTTTCAAATTAGAAATAAATGATATCAGCCCGGTCTTAACGCTTTCACTGGTAAAAACGTCATTTCCCATGCAGTTTTGTAGTTTGGTCACACAGATGAAAAGACCCGAGAACCACAACAAAGTCGCCTCACGTTAAAATTCGGTCGGAACTAGAATTTTCACCATATATTCTCATCTATACGTACAGTTAGATACATTATCTACCACTTATATGAAGACAATTACAGTTTTTACTACTGTTATTATTATTAGTAGTATTATGGTTATTATTCATTAACTAAAATATTCATTCCTCTCACGCATTCTTATTCCATACTTTATATATTAATATTTTGTATGACTATAAATATGCTTATTTTGCTAAATTGTCGCGAAAATACAACG
Source organism: Litoditis marina (assembly GCA_964036275.1). Taxonomy (NCBI): domain Eukaryota; kingdom Metazoa; phylum Nematoda; class Chromadorea; order Rhabditida; family Rhabditidae; genus Litoditis; species Litoditis marina. The sequence continues at coordinate 56,565 of CAXIWQ010000175.1, forward strand.
AAATAAACATTAATGAGTTAACTATGAGAAACACACTCTCATAACACTATGGGAGAGCTATGGAATAAAATAACACTCTATAAACTCCATTCAACCAATGTATTCAATATCACAATGTGATAGTTCCGACACAACACACAAACCTCATAGTATCAGTTTATAAATGAATCTGTACATTCACAACTATTTCCTAAACGTTTCCGTCACCATCTCATAGAAAAGGTAGCCGCACTACAACGTTTATCGCGCATCTGGCGTCTTAATTACCTTTCCCATAGTTCCATCGCAGAATGGCCCTCCTGGTATCTTAGGTCAGCAGAAGACGATTGATCAAAGAAAGCCCATAAACACAATATTGTTGGAACTAGTCATTACTTGCTAACGACACGGAAGTATGCACTCCCCTCTCGCCTATACTGCCATTTTATCCCTGTTACAAAATATGTTTTATTTTATTGAGATACTCTGATTCAGAAAGCACAAATAATCCAAAAACTCCGAATGTAGAAATACGGTAGTCATGTTTCTAGTTTTCAGAATGCAAACTCCGATGCTTTTCATCCTTCTATGTTTTTGCGAACATATATCGTCTATCACGTATTCCGAGATAGAGAATTCATTATTAAGAAATGCTGGATTTGTTCCACATGTCATGGGTCAAGCTGTGTGAGTCAGAATTCAGTTTATATTGCCGTTTATAAATAAGAGCGGACCCATATTTTTGCAAAAACCTTCCTTAAAGAGTAAATGGGGTTGATTCTACTTGGATAACTGAGTATCTAACAGAATTAAAATTAAAATAAATTTACTTTGATCCTTAATAAGTATAACTCAACTTCCCGCTTCCAACGTCGAGTTTATCTTTGCGAACAGCACCTTATGTATTTTTGTATAAGCAAATACGAAATGCAGCTAAGGAATTTAGGGAAACAATATGGAAAAATAAGTGCAGAACCACACTATCATATACTTATTCGAATTTCATTCCAGAGTAGCGAAGGCAGGACACTATGAATGTCAGACTACTAGCATTACGATTTTAGATGATAATCGAGTGATCCAAGACGAAGTAACGGAAATGGTGCAGCAATACTGCCGTGAACTAAATGAATCAGGTAGGTTGGACTATATTCAATGTTGAATCACTTTGCAAGGGAAAAGTAGTCTGACTGAAGCAATGTAAAACTGAGTACATGGATCAATTGATAAATTCTTCAACGGTGTTTTGGTTTATCAAACTAAGTTGAATAATCTCAAACTATTCCCTATTTCAAAACTTCGCATACAACTCATTGCATCAACATGTACTATAAGATGTCGAGCAACGGCCTTTTACTTATGGAAAACAAATTAGGAAAAACCTGTTATCTGGGAATCTGGGAAATATACTTTTTGGCAAAAACGATTAAAACTTTTAACGGAAAATATTTGATTTCGGTTACTTATTGTTTTAACAGGTCATGGAAGAGACAAAAGGGAACCAGTCTCCCTAGCTGTAATTGGCTCGGGTATTGCGCTCTGCTTCGTTGCGGCCCTTGTTGCCGACGCCGTTGTCCTGCATGTTCTACAATACCAAACTAGGCAAGAAATGGAAGATATGCGACAACGACTCCAACATGCAAACGAAACCATCGCTTTATTACAGAGGTACTGTTCATTGTTTTCATTCCGTTTAATCTCATTGTACATAATTGTAACAGGTTATTGACACACACATTCTCTATATTGATAATTTTCCAACTCACGTTTTGAAACTATTGCACAGCTGAAAAATACCATTCAGCGTTCACTAAAAGATTTCATCGTTCTAGCTGAGTGAACTTATAGTTCTTATTTAATTAAAAGTTCATCTACTGTTCACGATAAAACATCAAAATAGTTACTTTAAGAGTGATGGAGAAGCAAAATCGCCAATCAAGTCTTATAGACTACCGGCAGGCATTGTTCGACCTTTTCAATAATGGTAAATTGTCAGGATTTCTCCTGGATCGCAAGCTGCTAAATCCGGTGGGTTAAATTTGTAAGATTTCCATGCAACGTGCAAGCACAATTTTTGCGTTCTCAATTCATAATAGAGTAAGTGCAATATAACTAGAGCCAAAATATCAGCTCACTCAAGTGAGCACGTTTGCAAAACAGAGATTTTTAAATAAAAGATTTAGCTGTTTCCACTTGGAAATTTCGCATATTATGTCTTATGTTCATTGAACACTTCCGCCAATTACAGGAAATTCAAAAGCGGGCTGGTCTGAACAGAGCGACCAAGTCTGAAATAGCCGCCAAACTGCATGTTCAAATTCAAAACTGTCACATGTCGGAAATTACAGTCAACATTTGCTACAAGGCAGCAACTGAACAGAAAAGGGGAGAACTGATTGAGGTGAGACTGCCGACACATTCGGTATTCGGTCAGAAAAATTCAATCACCATACTATCTGATTCAAATCCCAGAATTATTGGCTAATTATACTTTTCACGATCTTTCACTTTCCACTACTTCATGTATTTGAAAACCAATGTATCAATGCCATATAAAATCGTTAACTAACGTATGTGATAAACAATTCGTGACAGCCTCTCACTTTCTATCGACATTGATCACATTCAATGGTCAACTTAATATTACTTCAAAATTGGAATAGTCCCAGTAGAAAAAAATGATTAGGCTAGAATAGAAACGTGTGATTAATTCTACCATTCATTCGAGGTTGCGCATGTGGGGTCCTTCACGAACGACCACAATCTGTACCAGCACTTGAAACTGCCTCACTTCTTGCGAACAACAAGTGCAGAAAACATCCCAATCATAATGGATGATTGCGAAATTCAGGTGAATAAAACTTGTCAGTCTATAATTTTATCTGCGAGAATATTGTGCACCTACTGCTTCTCTCAATGTTTCAGAAAAAAACGTAGCCTCTGATTCACAATTCACTAATAGTACTTTTAACTTTTACGATTCCACACTCTAACAATAACCCAAAAAAGTAATTCTCTAACGCTAACACTGGACCAGTTGAAGCATACGAACTTACGAACCAGTCGCGGCGAAATAATTATCGTATGGGAAGTAGTTTTTCAAGTTTTCCAATTTCAAGACACGACGTGTGAAACATTACTTATTCAGGGAAGGGTCTTTCACTGCCCTTACACTAACACCACTACCTGCTCACTGCCGTCTGGAAAGAACTGTTCGATACACAAGGAGGAAGTCAGCCACGGGTGGACGAAAGTTCGAAATGTTGGAGACTACGCTGTAGTAGCTACCACAGAAGATGTAGGTTATTCCCTACTTCTATCGTTTACTCAATTATTGAAAGAACACCACTCACAATGTTAACATCGTCTAAGGTACACAGTTCTCCCAGTGGTTCTCAAAACGGGACGTACGTCACTAGTACCTATTCTAACCTCAGCTCTATGACCGAGAAGAGTAAAATAAAGTTACTGACTTGAATTAAGTTCAGTTTATTAGTCACATAACTTGAAGTGGTTATAAACGTATAACTACTCAGAGCTGCAATAGTCCAATCTTTCGACTGCCATTCAAGTTTAATTTGGGATTAGCCATTCATTCGGGAAATCGAAAAACAAGCGAAATTGCAGACCTACACCATAGCTGGAAACGACCCCGAGGAATCCCCACTGGTAAGACAGACACCACAATCCGGTACATTAGCGCTTAGACTGGAGCTGGGAGAGACGGCACGATTTGGATCAGTCAAAATTGCTGGCCACCACGACTCCCACACGCATGTTGTTCATATGAGCACAACGGTACATTTACATCAAATTATTATTTATTAATCATTATTACCATAAGTTATTTCGCGCTTCGCGCAAAACACCATTCAGGGGCACCACCAAACAGGCGCACCCCAACTAACTAACCAGCATCAGTTGAAAATTGTTCCTCCAGCCTTCACTTCATCCATCACCTTGGCCAACATCTTACCGCCACACAGCTTGGCCACGCTCACTCAAACTGGAAACAGGGTCTTTGAATTTTGAATATTTATTTACAGCTACTCCAAGATGACCCCGAATGGATTGCATCCAAAACCTTCGTACCTAAAGGACAGACACTATTCGGAAAATCACTCAGGGATTTTTCAGCAACTGAATGGAGCCTTAGTGTAACTATTATTATCATAATTGCTATTATTATTCTAGGTATTTGTAAATATATGTGTTGTGCCAGGCAAGACTTGTCTCTCCATATTGGCAAGTCATAAGGTGTTTTAATGATATCAATAATATTGACGTACGTATTCATTACTATCACATTCAATTACCCTATTTCATATTAATTATTGTCACAATACTATATTTTTATAGTTCTATATAAATAAGTAATGATGGAATGGTACGCTTCTTACTAACTATTATGCATTTTGCTCATGTTATGACAATCTCATTGTATCTTTCCTATGTAATCATAATCTTGTTCATACTTGTGCCTCAAAATACTATGTATCTATCCGCTGAATGAATAATTAGGAAAAACTCACCACAAATTGAATGATCGGAACCGCGGGTCGAAAAAATGGGGAAGTAACCGCGCTTCACACCTGGAAACACGTTATGTTAACTTATTGAAACCGTAAAGAATAAGATTAAATTACATTTCTACATACCTACGGCATGTATACAAAAAGAGGAAAATTCATGAAAAAGTGGGGGCCCAACGAGTGTGTGATTTGTCTTTTGCTGTGCGCCCGTCATATAACTACTTTCAAATGGAGAAGACACTGCTACAAAAATTGAAAAATACTACGTACATGATACATTCCAACAAAAAGCGAAAAATATTACTCTCGTATATATTCTTAAAGAAAAATGTGTTTGAGACAAAAAAACAAAAAACGTAAAATATTTTCAAACTTGTTAACTACAATCTACAAATCACAGCTGTGAACGAGAGAAGAACTGTTAAATACTATTCGAAATATTATACCAGACCTAGAATTAAGAAAATAACCCAAAAAACAAAGTTTTAACGTGCAATTCAAAAAATTTAGAAATTTTTCATCATGACGTCGGACGGAAAATTCTCTACGTACGCATCAGTTGAACTGAACCACCGTAATCCACCAGCAAAGAAAAATGAAACCCGGGATAAATTAAGGGTGAAAAATGCGTACATGTTCAATCTAATCATTTTGTTAGTTGATGCGTTGTGTAGAATGCATTCTTAGAACCAATACTCCCGCAAATGTGGGATAGTTAGTTGTCTTTAAATCATAGAGGAAGAAAACATCAAAGTGAGCCGAATGAGCGATCTTTCCCTTATATACTTGAGAGGGGCGGAGCTAACATAGATCACACGACCAATATTCGCTGATCTGACCAAACTACAAGCGGGCGAGTGAGAACTTAGAGGTCGCGCCTTGTTATTACTTACTTAAGAGCGATTGTTGTAGAACAAAAAACTGCAAACTGTAGTAAACTCTATAATATACTCTACGTCGAGTTCACAGCTGTGATTTGTAGATTGTAGTTAACAAGTTTGAAAATATTTTACGTTTTTTGTTTTTTGTCTCAAACACATTTTTCTTTAAGAATATATACGAGAGTAATATTTTTCGCTTTTTGTTGGAATGTATCATGTACGTAGTATTTTTCAATTTTTGTAGCAGTGTCTTCTCCATTTGAAAGTAGTTATATGACGGGCGCACAGCAAAAGACAAATCACACACTCGTTGGGCCCCCACTTTTTCATGAATATTATCACCCTTTGGAATACCGTCATTATGAATTCCGTAAAACCAGAACACTGTATCAATTGGTTCTTTGAAATATTTTGATCTGTTCTCAATAATGTGTCGAACAAGTGTAGATTTGCCTGAAGATGAAGATCCGACCACACAAATTTGACAAGGGAGCTTAAACTGAAAAACCATTCTCGAAACGATCAACTATAGTAATGACATGTGCACGGTGGGTGACCCTCGTGGGTGGTCTGAAAAATGCGGGTGGTCTGAAAAATGTGGGTGGTCTGAAAAATGCGGGTGGTCCTCGTGGGTGGTCCAAATATTAAATCATTCGTACTCTTTCACCCATAGAGGTAACTCGTAAAATGGATGACTCCTACATTACACTAGTGGCCAGTGTGACTTCCGATAAGCGGAATACATCTTCAAAGTTCATTACAAGATTACCGGAAACTCTCAATTTGAAAAAGGATAAACACCTAGTCGGACTCACGGAAATTATTTTTCCACGCTCCATGCAAAACTTGGGGAAAGGAGGTTCATATACAATCAAGTATAATTCACACAGTCCTGATCGAATCAACGTTCCAAGAGGTCACTACGAGTCAGGTACCCAGCTTGCCCATGTACTGAACACAGGAAAAATAAAGCACATGGAGGATGAAAATGTATATGATAAAGATATTGGTATTTCATTCATGTTTAGTGAAGACACTCAACTGTTCAAAGTAGTGGTTAATAATCCTGATGTGAAACAAATTGTGATTGATCCAGATCTCGCTTATTTTTTAGGTTTCAACAAGAACTACATTGATCAAACTACAGAGGCAGTGAACCGTATTGACTTTTTCAATCAGCAGTCTTTAATTTACATTTACTCCGATATGGTTACAACCAGTATTGTGGGAAATACTCGTGCCAGCCTTCTACAGTGCTGTCCTGTGACTGGTACGTTTGGAGAAATGGTTCGACATTCATTTTTCCCCGTGCGATATTTACCAATTATGTGTGAAACTATTGATAGTATTTTTATTGAAATCTTATCTGAGCAGGGTGTACCAATTGATTTCAACTTCGGGAGTGTTGTACTCACATTACACATTAAAACAAAGTGATTTTTGTATAAATTTATTAATAAATATTATCTTTTACATATTGAAACGTGGTCTCATCAAAACGAATTCCATCTCCATTATCAGCATCTTCGGATGTATCCGGCTCGGAATCAGCGTCTAACGAGTCGTCCATATCTTCAGAATCCACGTCAGAACCAGAATCAGACTCATCGGAAGAGTATACCGTGTGTAAATCGTCTTGTGAAACAATTTCCGAGGGTAGTGACGTGCAAATATTTCTCTTTATCATTACAACATAGTTTCCATTTGAAAATTCATAGCTGACAAAGTCTTCAGTCTCCCTCACTATACAGCTGTCACCCATAGTCGTACCGTCCAATTTGAATGTTGCGAGAGAACCAGCTGTTCAGCCAGAAGGCGCACACTAATAAAACTTGTACATATTAAATGAAAATACTACGAGCATAGTTTAGAGTATAGAGTCGATATGGGGGTTTCGAGCAGAATCAATTGACAAAATTGAATCGAATTCACCTAAAATTACAGCATAAATACCGCCAGCTGGTACTGCTTCAGCGAATTCAAGTCTGATTGTGACATTACCTTGTTTAATTAAATCGAACAGTTCGGGATTGTGAACAGTAGGACTCAATTCAATTGAATAGATTGCATATCCATTTTTGAATTTACGCATGTCTATACTATTGTTTTCTGGAGATCTAGCCATTCCTAAAGATTCTAGAGTAGAAATGAAAGCCTGAGCATAAATATTGTTTTTATAATCAAGATTCCATGGTCTACCAGGGTACAAAGTACCGGCAACCTCAACAGTTAGGTTTCTCAAGTTGAAATGTTTGAACTCGAACGGATGGCTCTTATAATTACCATTGAATGAGTCTGAACTCACGAGTCCTATAGTGATACGTTTTGGGGAATGTGTAGAAAATGCCACAAAGTGTGGTGAATCCATTCGTCCCTCACTGATATAAACAGAACGCATTTGTACAGAATTCAAAGGATACTGTATTCTACTGGTCATTAAATGTTTCTCAACAGAATTCATATAACCATCGGCTAAATCATACTCATTCAGCAATACAAAGGCATCTTCAATTTTAATTTTTGGTCTATCGGGACCAGTGTAAGAATCAATAAGAAATGCGTTAGAATTTGTGTATACAGTCAATCTAATATCCATGAAATTCAAGAGCAACTTATTCTGAGATGCTAAATCGAGTGGTAGTCTGCATGCAACCTGTACACTCTTTCCACCCTCGGTCAAACTACAACGAAAAATATGTCCTTGCGAATCCTCGTTGAAGGTATCATCCGTTGAATATCCAGCCACACTGAGATTTGTATCCCGGGTTTCATCATCAAACATGGTTCATTTTCAAGGTAATATCTATAAGCAGTATTTACACTACTAGATTCAACTATTTGAGAATTAATATGGAGAACATACTGTTTTGCCATGGCTCCGGCTATACCTTGAATCGGACCGAAAATGGGATTGTCTTCACCATCTGCATCTTTTACTGGTACTTTCTTATCCTTGTCATCGGTTAAGTAGAATTGCCAGACCAGCCATGATCGTTTCAAGTTGATATAAGATTTGGAATTACTTGCGAGTTGAAATTCGAAGGGTCCGTTTGAATCGGGAGTGAGAGTATTTTTTAGATTTATTCTAGTCCATCTACAGTTTTGTACTCCAACCTGTGAGGCAGGCATGGATTGAAGGTCCAGTTCAGGTAATATAGCATGGTTACTTTTGGGATCAATTATTTGGAGCATCACGGAGAAGAAGCGACCGCTTTCCAGAAGAACGGGGTTTCGAGTGAAGCACTCCAATAGGATTCTTTCTTTTTCTCTTACCAAGACCGGTCAAGTTCCGGACAGCCTGGCGGCCATTTTTTCTGACAGCCTTTCCCACGTTTTCACCTGCGACAACGTCTTTAACGATATTTTTACCTGTACTGACAATTTCCTGACCAACAGTTGACTTTAGGAAAGTTGGAAGCATACTTAATACACTAGCTAAAATTCCACCAATACCTCTTCCACGCATCCCACCTCTCTGACGTGGCATTCCAATAAATTGTCCATTTCCAGATTGGCCACCTTTAATTAGTGAGTCCCACGCAATATCTTGTAAATCGAGAGAAATATACGGCATTTTTATATGCAACCACCCGCCAAGGACGATGTATGACTATGAAATATTGAAATTATTGAAGAAGGATGTAGCCACCAGGAAATATTTCAAAGGAGTTTTCCCGTGTGATCAAATACCAAATGTGAAGCATCCTGAGTACTGTATAATTGTGAATACCGAACGCTCCGGAAGTGAGGGAGAGCACTGGCAATTGATTTACGTGAAAGGAAAAATTTGTCATTTTTTCTGCTCACTAGGTCGAAAACCGAAACGTGAAATATTGATTTACGTGAGAAAATTTCCAAAGGTGTATTATAACAGGTGCCGCCCGCAAAAGGGTAATAACGTGTGGCGGGTATACGGTATTTGTTGCAGCCATGCTCGCGAGAAAACATTCATTCAGTAATATATGTCAACTTTTCTGCGAAATACAAACCGATGATGAATTTATAAGAAAGTTTTTGAAAAATTCTTTTGGATATGAAATGAAATCGGTATCAAACTTCATTTGAACTTTTGTTTTTACCACGTGCGGTCGGTTATGTCATCTCTTTCCAGAAAATATTCCACTCTTTCCAAGTCTTACTGTACTTTGTGTGACAAGTTCTTTGCTTCTACACAGCGAAAATATTCGCATGATCGTGCGGTCCATCCTTATGTAAATAGTCCAACTCTACATCTGACTCGCGAGGAGACATATGAACGATTCAAAAATCATCCCGGATTTCTATCGAGAATCAAAAATGATTGTCCCATCAAAGCCGGAGACCGTCCGGGGGGTAAGAATATCCGAAAAATTATCGTTGAAACCGAATTTCCCAGGTTGGTGAATCAGGCGGAGGAACCCGGAAAAACTGAAGATACTGTAAACGTGGTGAAATCCGATACTGTGAAGAGATCTGCTCCTGTGAAAGGTGGAAAGAAGGGAAAACGAGTGAAACGTGACTGGATGTATCACGTTCCAGAATCTCACGAAGAAGCCTACGAAGCAAAATATATCACATATTGTTATTTTTATTGAATAAAGTATTCATACAGCTGTTTGTTGTTGGTTGAACATGTAAGGTACCGCCAAAGCCCGCCTCTGAGCATAACTAATGAAAATGGCGACAATACAGTCATCACAACCCGTTTATACGGTTCCGAACACCGTTCCAAGATTTTATTTATCTTTATAATAGTTCTGTCAAATTATTGTCAACTTCTACTTATTGAAAATACTTATTTTCGAAAACATGCTCAGTCAGTATCATCATGATAATATTCTATAGTAACTGATCATAATTACAGTATGTCCGATCGCGTATCCTTTAACCATCCTGCTGTGTACACCCATGAGGAGTTACGATACTTGGTGAGTTTTGACACTATTCTCTAACCGCGCCATTGGCTCTGCCCATTCTAATTGGTTTGATCTTTTTATCTCACTATTGATGTGAGAACATCGGAAAAGCATGCAAATCGGTTAATTGTGCTCTCTCATTAAAACATTTTGAGTAAACCATAGAATGTAGATATATGTTTTTTTTAAACAGAATTATTCATGTTTTTTTACAGTCTCCACTGCCCAGTCCGTCGAGTTTGGGACGCTCACGACACCCTGATTTCATGCGCTCCTTCCCCAGTCCTTCGCGACTGGCACGCATGTCAATCCCAGAGTTCATGCGTGTAGTCATGGCCCCGACTTCGCCTCCCGCCGTTAGAACTTCAAGATACTTCAGTGTTGAAAGAGGAGATATACCCCGTTGGCCCGAACTACTGGATTCCCCGGAAACTCCAACACCCGACCGAAAACGTAGAAGAATGCACCCGACTCCCCACCCGGAGGGTGGCGACGTTGCATGTGAAGTGAGTTTAAAACGTAAAGGTCCTATCTAAAGCTGTAAACAACAATTGATCTCAATAAGGTGATAAATAAAGAAACGTGAAAATAGCTCGAAATAAGTGTAGCTCAAGCTACAAACTCCGACCCGCAAAAACCCCCGAAAAAGTTCACTTTTATCTCAGAAAAATTCCCACAATTCACTATTTTTCAACATATCTTCCAGATGTGCGGCGTAAATCGTTTCGACCAGGACCGACGCAAGTGTCCGGTAAATGAGGACTGTGAGGGATCATTTTGCATTTATTGCATCCCAAAGCTCCTCAACTCGGCGTATGGTGCACGATGCTCCTACTGTAGGGCGGATATAAGTCTGACAGGTGATTTTTTCGAAAGTTTTAGCTCAATAAATTTATTTTGTACTCACGACATACTCAATTTCACCATTCACGCTACAGTAATGCATTCAATATTCGAGAAGCTCTTTCAAATGAATATATCTTCTCGTAATAGACCACCCAAATGTTTCGAGAATTTAGAAAACGCTGTTTTTGGTATAGACAGTTTTTTATGTTACAGAGTCTGCTCAGAAACAGTGGATCGATGTCATTCCAACACCAAAGGCTAGGAGAGCTCTTTTCCAGGACTCCTAAGTTATTTATTTTCGATATCTCGTTTTTTCTCTGTACACATTTTTCCACCTTACCTTCCACATTCTCAAACGTACACATTCCGTTTTTTATCTACTCATTTTATATTGTTGTCGCTAAATAATACAGTTTTTTTAAGATACAAATTTATTCAGAGAAAGAAGATACGAATGATAGAGAGAGATAGAGAGAGAGAGATAGCGAGAAAGAGACAATACAGAAAAATGAGATTGTCTCCGAGTTGCATGACATGGGGGTCGGCGACGGCTGGCTCACGGACAACGGGGGTAGGCGAAGGCTGGCGGTCGGCGACGGCTGGCTCACGGACAACGGGGGTAGGCGACGGCTGGCGGTGGGCGACGGGGGTAGGCGACGGCTGGCGATGGGTGTCGGTTGGTTGGAGGGGGACGGTAGGCTTGGGAGAAACCTTGAAAGAAAATAATTAATGTTACCAAACTGTAATTTTTGAAACCGGTGACAATATGTGATAGGTACAGATTTTGGCTGGGTAGATAGACACAATGCATACCGTAGTCTTCTTGGCGATGGGCGATGGGCGACGATTGCGCATGGGCGACAGAAGGCGGATGGGCTCTCGAGGAAGAGAGAACACGCTCGTGGCCGAGACCACTCGCTGGAGTACACGTCTGTACTCTATGCTCAGCTCGACGGTGAGGATCGAGTCTATAAAACAAATGTGTTAAACCCGAATTGCTTGAGAGTTTTTTTCGAAATTAGTTTCCCCATTTACTTTTTTGAGAACTTACCTATTTTCGATCGATTCTTCATCAGAATCGATAGGATCAACCGCGCAAATCCTCCTCTAGCGCGGGAGCACACAACAATGACTCCGTCGATGTCATCTACAACATAAAACCTTTCAGAGAGAGAAAAGATATGAAAAAGTAGAGAATGATATATATATATAGAGAGAGAGAGAGAAAGCAAGAGAAGGAGAAAAAGCGAATGAGCGTGAGAAGGGGAGAAAGCGAGACAAAGAGAGAGAGGAAGAGTGAGAGTGAGAGAGAGAGAGAGAGAGAGAGAGAGAGAGAGAGAGAGAGAGAGAGGTAGATGAATAAATAATATCTCACGTTTGGCTCTTTTCGCCTGGAAAGATGCCAGGGACGCCTTCATCTTCCACACCATCTTGACGAAGTCCGGGCTATTGAGATCAGACTTCGTCACAGGGTGACAGCTAAAAAATTTAAATGGAGAAAATGATAATCAATATAAAGTAAATTTGAGGAACATTACTTACCAATGAATAATTAAAAAAAGTATTCGACCATTTACATACTGAATTGGGTTTTTAAGCTTTTTAAGACTCAATTCGAGGCACTGGGGAAAAATGAATTGAGTTACAATAATAAAAGAGGTATTGTAATACCACTTACCAGACTCTGTGTGATGGGAGGGGCCAGTTTTGCTTGTCCAGTGCGTACTGGGGGTGTTACTCAACTTGGGGGTGTTTTTGGTTAGCACGGCCACTCAATTATTTCGGGACTGTTTCAACTTATACAAATAAGATGAACATTTTAAAGTTTCTACACATGAGAGGAGTTCAAAAATACCAAGTTTGAATACTAAATCTCACGTAGGGCGAAAATCGCAACTCCATTCACGTCAACTTGGGGGTGTTTTTGGTTAGCACGGCCACTCAATTATTTCGGGACTGTTTCAACTTATGCAAATAAGATGAACATTTTTAAGTTTATACACATGAGAGGAGTTCAAAAATACCAAGTTTGAACACTAAATCTCACGTAGGGCAAAAATCGCAACTCCATTCACGTCAATTTGGGGGTGTTTTTGGTTAGCACCGCCACTCAATTATTTCGGGACTGTTTCAACTTATGCTAATAAGATGAACATTTTTGAGTTTCTACACATGAGAGAAGTTCAAAAATACCAAGTTTGAACACTAAATCCCACGTAGGGCGAAAATCGCAACTCCATTCACGTCAACTTGGGGGTGTTTTTGGTTAGCACGGCCACTCAATTATTTCGGGACTGTTTCAACTTATACAAATAAGATGAACATTTTTAAGTTTCTACACATGAGAGGAGTTCAAAAATACCAAGTTTGAATACTAAATCTCACGTAGGGCAAAAATCGCAACTCCATTCACGTCAACTTGGGGGTGTTTTTGGTTAGCACCGCCACTCAATTATTTCGGGACTGTTTCAACTTATGCAAATAAGAAGAACATTTTCAAGTTTCTACACATGAGAGGAGTTCAAAAATACCAAGTCTGAATACTAAATCCCACGTAGGGCGAAAATCGCAACTCCATTCACGTCAACTTGGCTTGGGGGTGTTTTTGGTTAGCACGGCCACTCAATTATTTCGGGACTGTTTCAACTTATACAAATAAGATGAACATTTTTAAGTTTCTACACACGAGAGGAGTTCAAAAATACCAAGTTTGAATACTAAATCTCACGTAGGGCGAAAATCGCAACTCCATTCACGTCAACTTGGGGGTGTTTTTGGTTAGCACGGCCACTCAATTATTTCGGGACTGTTTCAACTTATGCAAATAAGATGAACATTTTTAAGTTTATACACATGAGAGGAGTTCAAAAATACCAAGTTTGAATACTAAATCTCACGTAGGGCGAAAATCGCAACTCCATTGACGTCAATTTGGGGGTGTTTTTGGTTAGCACCGCCACTCAATTATTTCAGGACTGTTTCAACTTATGCTAATAAGATGAACATTTTTGAGTTTCTACACATGAGAGGAGTTCAAAAATACCAAGTTTGAACACTAAATCTCACGTAGGGCAAAAATCGCAACTCCATTCACGTCAATTTGGGGGTGTTTTTGGTTAGCACCGCCACTCAATTATTTCGGGACTGTTTCAACTTATGCTAATAAGATGAACATTTTTGAGTTTCTACACATGAGGGGAGTTCAAAAATACCAAGTTTGAACACTAAATCTCACGTAGGGCAAAAATCGCAACTCCATTCACGTCAATTTGGGGGTGTTTTTGGTTAGCACCGCCACTCAATTATGTCGGGACTGTTTCAACTTATGCTAATAAGATGAACATTTTTGAGTTTCTACACATGAGGGGAGTTCAAAAATACCAAGTTTGAACACTAAATCTCACGTAGGGCAAAAATCGCAACTCCATTCACGTCAATTTGGGGGTGTTTTTGGTTAGCACCGCCACTCAATTATTTCGGGACTGTTTCAACTTATGCTAATAAGATGAACATTTTTAAGTTTCTACACATGAGAGGAGTTCAAAAATACCAAGTTTGAACACTAAATCTCACGTAGGGCGAAAATCGCAACTCCATTCACGTCAACTTGGGGGTGTTTTTGGTTAGCACCGCCACTCAATTATTTCGGGACTGTTTCAACTTATGCTAATAAGATGAACATTTTTGAGTTTCTACACATGAGGGGAGTTCAAAAATACCAAGTTTGAACACTAAATCTCACGTAGGGCAAAAATCGCAACTCCATTCACGTCAATTTGGGGGTGTTTTTGGTTAGCACCGCCACTCAATTATTTCGGACTGTTTCAACTTATGCTAATAAGATGAACATTTTTAAGTTTCTACACATGAGAGGAGTTCAAAAATACCAAGTTTGAACACTAAATCTCACGTAGGGCGAAAATCGCAACTCCATTCACGTCAACTTGGGGGTGTTTTTGGTTAGCACCGCCACTCAATTATTTCGGGACTGTTTCAACTTATACAAATAAGATGAACATTTTTAAGTTTCTACACATGAGACATGAGAGGAGTTCAAAAATACCAAGTTTGAATACTAAATCCCACGTAGGGCGAAAATCGCAACTTCATTCACGTCAACTTGGGGGTGTTTTTGGTTAGCACGGCCACTCAATTATTTCGGGACTGTTTCAACTTATACAAATAAGATGAACATTTTTAAGTTTCTACACATGAGAGGAGTTCAAAAATACCAAGTTTGAATACTAAATCTCACGTAGGGCGAAAATCGCAACTCCATTCACGTCAACTTGGGGGTGTTTTTGGTTAGCACGGCCACTCATGTATTTCGGGACTGTTTCAACTTATGCAAATAAGATGAACATTTTTAAGTTTATACACATGAGAGGAGTTCAAAAATACCAAGTTTGAACACTAAATCTCACGTAGGGCAAAAATCGCAACTCCATTCACGTCAATTTGGGGGTGTTTTTGGTTAGCACCGCCACTCAATTATTTCGGGACTGTTTCAACTTATGCTAATAAGATGAACATTTTTGAGTTTCTACACACGAGAGAAGTTCAAAAATACCAAGTTTGAACACTAAATCCCACGTAGGGCGAAAATCGCAACTCCATTCACGTCAACTTGGGGGTGTTTTTGGTTAGCACGGCCACTCAATTATTTCGGGACTGTTTCAACTTATACAAATAAGATGAACATTTTTAAGTTTTTACACATGAGAGGAGTTCAAAAATACCAAGTTTGAATACTAAATCTCACGTAGGGCGAAAATCGCAACTCCATTCACGTCAACTTGGGGGTGTTTTTGGTTAGCACCGCCACTCAATTATTTCGGGACTGTTTCAACTTATGCAAATAAGATGAACATTTTCAAGTTTCTACACATGAGAGGAGTTCAATAATACCAAGTTTGAATACTAAATCCCACGTAGGGCGAAAATCGCAACTCCATTCACGTCAACTTGGCTTGGGGGTGTTTTTGGTTAGCACGGCCACTCAATTATTTCGGGACTGTTTCAACTTATACAAATAAGATGAACATTTTTAAGTTTCTACACATGAGAGGAGTTCAAAAATACCAAGTTTGAATACTAAATCTCACGTAGGGCGAAAATCGCAACTCCATTCACGTCAACTTGGGGGTGTTTTTGGTTAGCACGGCCACTCAATTATTTCGGGACTGTTTTCAACTTATGCAAATAAGATGAACATTTTTAAGTTTATACACATGAGAGGAGTTCAAAAATACCAAGTTTGAATACTAAATCTCACGTAGGCACGTAGGGCGAAAATCGCAACTCCATTGACGTCAATTTGGGGGTGTTTTTGGTTAGCACCGCCACTCAATTATTTCAGGACTGTTTCAACTTATACAAATAAGATGAACATTTTAAGTTTTTACACATGAGAGGAGTTCAAAAATACCAAGTTTGAATACTAAATCTCACGTAGGGCGAAAATCGCAACTCCATTCACGTCAACTTGGGGGTGTTTTTGGTTAGCACCGCCACTCAATTATTCGGGACTGTTTCAACTTATACAAATAAGATGAACATTTTTAAGTTTTTACACATGAGAGGAGTTCAAAAATACCAAGTTTGAATACTAAATCTCACGTAGGGCGAAAATCGCAACTCCATTCACGTCAACTTGGGGGTGTTTTTGGTTAGCACCGCCACTCAATTATTTCGGGACTGTTTCAACTTATGCAAATAAGATGAACATTTTCAAGTTTCTACACATGAGAGGAGTTCAAAAATACAAGTTTGAATACTAAATCCCACGTAGGGCGAAAATCGCAACTCCATTCACGTCAACTTGGCTTGGGGGTGTTTTTGGTTAGCACGGCCACTCAATTATTTCGGGACTGTTTCAACTTATACAAATAAGATGAACATTTTTAAGTTTCTACACATGAGAGGAGTTCAAAAATACCAAGTTTGAATACTAAATCTCACGTAGGGCGAAAATCGCAACTCCATTGACGTCAATTTGGGGGTGTTTTTGGTTAGCACCGCCACTCAATTATTTCAGGACTGTTTCAACTTATACAAATAAGATGAACATTTTTAAGTTTTTACACATGAGAGGAGTTCAAAAATACCAAGTTTGAATACTAAATCTCACGTAAGGGCGAAAATCGCAACTCCATTCACGTCAACTTGGGGGTGTTTTTGGTAGCACCGCACTCAATTATTTCGGGACTGTTTCAACTTATACAAATAAGATGAACATTTTTAAGTTTTTACACATGAGAGGAGTTCAAAAATACCAAGTTTGAATACTAAATCTCACGTAGGGCGAAAATCGCAACTCCATTCACGTCAACTTGGGGTGTTTTTGGTTAGCACCGCCACTCAATTATTTCGGGACTGTTTCAACTTATGCTAATAAGATGAATATTTTCAAGTTTCTACACATGAGAGGAGTTCAAAAATACCAAGTTTGAATACTAAATCCACGTAGGGCGAAAATCGCAACTCCATTCACGTCAACTTGGCTTGGGGGTGTTTTTGGTTAGCACGGCCACTCAATTATTTCGGGACTGTTTCAACTTATACAAATAAGATGAACATTTTTAAGTTTCTACACATGAGAGGAGTTCAAAAATACCAAGTTGAATACTAAATCTCACGTAGGGCGAAAATCGCAACTCCATTCACGTCAACTTGGGGGTGTTTTTGGTTAGCACGGCCACTCAATTATTTCGGGACTGTTTCAACTTATGCAAATAAGATGAACATTTTCAAGTTTATACACATGAGAGGAGTTCAAAAATACCAGTTTGAATACTAAATCTCACGTAGGGCGAAAATCGCAACTCCATTGACGTCAATTTGGGGGTGTTTTTGGTTAGCACCGCCACTCAATTATTTCAGGACTGTTTCAACTTATGCTAATAAGATGAACATTTTTGAGTTTCTACACATGAGAGGAGTTCAAAAATACCAAGTTTGAACACTAAATCTCACGTAGGGCAAAAATCGCAACTCCATTCACGTCAATTTGGGGGTGTTTTTGGTTAGCACCGCCACTCAATTATTTCGGACTGTTTCAACTTATGCTAATAAGATGAACATTTTTGAGTTTCTACACATGAGGGGAGTCAAAAATACCAAGTTTGAACACTAAATCTCACGTAGGGCAAAAATCGCAACTCCATTCACGTCAATTTGGGGGTGTTTTTGGTTAGCACCGCCACTCAATTATTTCGGGACTGTTTCAACTTATGCTAATAAGATGAACATTTTTAAGTTTCTACACATGAGAGGAGTTCAAAAATACCAAGTTTGAACACTAAATCTCACGTAGGGCGAAAATCGCAACTCCATTCACGTCAACTTGGGGGTGTTTTTGGTTAGCACCGCCACTCAATTATTTCGGGACTGTTTCAACTTATGCAAATAAGATGAACATTTTTAAGTTTCTACTTATGAGAGGAGTTCAAAAATACCAAGTTTGAATACTAAATCCCACGTAGGGCGAAAATCGCAACTCCATTCACGTCAACTTGGGGGTGTTTTTGGTTAGCACCGCCACTCAATTATTTCGGGACTGTTTCAACTTATGCTAATAAGACGAACATTTTGAGTTTCTACACACGAGGGGAGTTCAAAAATACCAAGTTTGAACACTAAATCTCACGTAGGGCAAAAATCGCAACTCCATTCACGTCAACTTGGGGGTGTTTTTGGTTAGCACCGCCACTCAATTATTTCAGGACTGGTTCAACTTATGCTAATAAGATGAACATTTTTGAGTTTCTACACATGAGAGGAGTTCAAAAATACCAAGTTTGAATACTAAATCTCACGTAGGGCGAAAATCGCAACTCCATTGACGTCAATTTGGGGTGTTTTTGGTTAGCACCGCCACTCAATTATTTCAGGACTGTTTCAACTTATGCTAATAAGACGAACATTTTTGAGTTTCTACACACGAGGGGAGTCAAAAATACCAAGTTTGAACACTAAATCTCACGTAGGGCAAAAATCGCAACTCCATTCACGTCAACTTGGGGGTGTTTTTGGTTAGCACCGCCACTCAATTATTTCAGGACTGTTTCAACTTATGCAAATAAGAAGAACATTTTCAAGTTTCTACACATGAGAGGAGTTCAAAAATACCAAGTTTGAATACTAAATCTCACGTAGGGCGAAAATCGCAACTCCATTGACGTCAATTTGGGGGTGTTTTTGGTTAGCACCGCCACTCAATTATTTCAGGACTGTTTCAACTTATGCTAATAAGATGAACATTTTGAGTTTCTACACATGAGAGGAGTTCAAAATACCAAGTTTGAACACTAAATCTCACGTAGGGCAAAAATCGCAACTCCATTCACGTCAATTTGGGGGTGTTTTTGGTTAGCACCGCCACTCAATTATTCGGGACTGTTTCAACTTATGCTAATAAGATGAAAATTTTTGAGTTTCTACACATGAGAGGAGTTCAAAAATACCAAGTTTGAACACTAAATCTCACGTAGGGCGAAAATCGCAACTCCATTCACGTCAACTTGGGGGTGTTTTTGGTTAGCACCGCCACTCAATTATTTCGGGACTGTTTCAACTTATGGAAATAAGATGACATTTTTGAGTTTCTACACATGAGAGAAGTTCAAAAATACCAAGTTTGAACACTAATCCCACGTAGGGCGAAAATCGCAACTCCATTCACGTCAACTTGGGGGTGTTTTTGGTTAGCACCGCCACTCAATTATTTCGGGACTGTTTCAACTTATGCAAATAAGATGAACATTTTTGAGTTTCTACACATGAGAGAAGTTCAAAAATACCAAGTTTGAACACTAAATCCCACGTAGGGCGAAAATCGCAACTCCATTCACGTCAACTTGGGGGTGTTTTTGGTTAGCACCGCCACTCAATTATTTCGGGACTGTTTCAACTTATGCAAATAAGATGAACATTTTTAAGTTTCTACACATGAGAGGAGTTCAAAAATACCAAGTTTGAATACTAAATCCCACGTAGGGCGAAGGGACTGTTTCAACTTATGCTAATAAGACGAACATTTTTGAGTTTCTACACATGAGAGGAGTTCAAAAATACCAAGTTTGAACACTAAATCTCACGTAGGGCAAAAATCGCAACTCCATTCACGTCAACTTGGGGGTGTTTTTGGTTAGCACCGCCACTCAATTATTTCGGGACTGTTTCAACTTATGCAAATAAGATGAACATTTTTGAGTTTCTACACATGAGAGAAGTTCAAAAATACCAAGTTTGAACACTAAATCCCACGTAGGGCGAAAATCGCAACTCCATTCACGTCAACTTGGGGGTGTTTTTGGTTAGCACCGCCACTCAATTATTTCGGGACTGTTTCAACTTATACAAATAAGATGAACATTTTTAAGTTTCTACACATGAGAGGAGTTCAAAAATACCAAGTTTGAATACTAAATCTCACGTAGGGCGAAAATCGCAACTCCATTCACGTCAACTTGGGGGTGTTTTTGGTTAGCACCGCCACTCAATTATTTCGGGACTGTTTCAACTTATGCAAATAAGATGAACATTTTTAAGTTTCTACACATGAGAGGAGTTCAAAAATACCAAGTTTGAATACTAAATCTCACGTAGGGCGAAAATTGTCCAATTTTTGTCCCGAGGTAATGTTTTCAACATCCTTGAGGACAAAAGGTTGACAGATTGTCCAGTCCAGTTGGTTTCCTGAAAACAAAAAGTAAACAGGTTGTCCAATTTTTGTCCCGAGGAAAGTTTTTCAATATCCTTGAGGACAAAAAGTGGACAGATTGTCCAGTTTGGCCGAGTGGTCAAGTGGTTAGCGTTCGGCTGTCGCTCCACAGACCTGGGTTCGATCCCCGCTCGCCGCGGTATCTGTCTGGCGGACCGCATGAGCTGGTTACAAAGCTCACCCATGCCTATCTCCACCCCTCTACGGACAGTCCTTCTACGGTTGATATATGATTTGTGTGTGATATGTAATTTTCTCAATAAAGCACACGGCTGAAATAGTTGCCGTAAAACATTATTATTATATTGTTTCCTGAAGACAAAAAGTAAACAGGTTGTCCAATTTTTGTCCCGAGAAAATGTTTTCAACATCCTTGAGGACAAAAGGTGGACAGATTGTCCAGTTGGTTTCCTGAAGACAAAAATTAAACAAGTTGTCCAATTTTTGTCCCGAGGAAATGTTTTCAACATCCTTGAGGACAAAAAGTGGACAGATTGTCCAGTTTGTTTCTTGAAGACAAAAAGTAAACAGGTTGTCCACTTTTTGTCCCGAGGTAATGTTTTCAACATCCTTGAGGACAAAAGGTGGACAGATTGTCCAGTTGGTTTCCTGAAGACAAAAAGTAAACAGGTTGTCCAATTTTTGTCCCGAGGAAATGTTTTCAACATCCTTGAGGACAAAAAGTGGACAGATTGTCCAATTTTTGTCCCGAGGTAATGTTTTCAACATCCTTGAGGACAAAAGATGGACAGATTGTCCAGTTGGTTTCCTGAAGACAAAAAGTAAACAGGTTGTCCAATTTTTGTCCCGAAGAAATGTTTTCAACATCCTTGGGGACAGAAAGTGGACAGATTGTCCAATTTTTGTCCCAAGGTAATGTTTTCAACATCCTTGAGGACAAAAGGTGGACAGATTGTCCAGTTGGTTTCCTGAAGACAAAAAGTAAACAGGTTGTCCAATTTTTGTCCCGAAGAAATGTTTTCAACATCCTTGGGGACAGAAAGTGGACAGATTGTCCAATTTTTGTACCAAGGTAATGTTTTCAACATCCTTGAGGACAAAAGGTGGACAGATTGTCCAGTTGGTTTCCTGAAGACAAAAAGTGAACAGGTCGTCCAATTTTTGTCCCGAGGAAATGTTTTCAACATCCTTGAGGACAAAAAGTGAACAGATTGTGCAATTTTTGTCCCGAGGTAATGTTTTCAACATCCTTGAGGACAAAAGGTGGGCAGATTGTCCAGTCCAGTTGGTTTCCTGAAGACAAAAAGCAAACAGGTTGTCCAATTTTTGTCCCGAGGAAATGTTTTCAACATCCTTGAGGACAAAAAGTGGACAGATTGTCCAATTTTTGTCCCGAGGTAATGTTTTCAACATCCTTGAGGACAAAAAATGGGCAGATTGTCCAGTCCAGTTGGTTTCCTGAAGACAAAAAGTAAACAGGTTGTCCAATTTTTGTCCCGAGGAAATGTTTTCAACATCCTTGAGGACAAAAAGTGGACAGATTGTCCAATTTTTGTCCCAAGGTAATGTTTTCAACATCCTTGAGGACAAAAGGTGGACAGATTGTCCAGTTGGTTTCCTGAAGACAAAAAGTAAACAGGTTGTCCAATTTTTGTCCCGAAGAATTGTTTTCAACATCCTTGGGGACAGAAAGTGGACAGATTGTCCAATTTTTGTCCCAAGGTAATGTTTTCAACATCCTTGAGGACAAAAGGTGGACAGATTGTCCAGTTGGTTTCCTGAAGACAAAAAGTAAACAGGTTGTCCAATTTTTGTCCCGAGGTAATGTTTTCAACATCCTTGGGGACAGAAAGTGGACAGATTGTCCAATTTTTGTCCCGAGGAAATGTTTTCAACATCCTTGAGGACAAAAAGTGGACAGATTGTCCAATTTTTGTCCCGAGGTAATGTTTTCAACATCCTTGAGGACAAAAGATGGACAGATTGTCCAGTTGGTTTCCTGAAGACAAAAAGTAAACAGGTTGTCCAATTTTTGTCCCGAAGAAATGTTTTCAACATCCTTGGGGACAGAAAGTGGACAGATTGTCCAATTTTTGTCCCAAGGTAATGTTTTCAACATCCTTGAGGACAAAAGGTGGACAGATTGTCCAGTTGGTTTCCTGAAGACAAAAAGTAAACAGGTTGTCCAATTTTTGTCCCGAAGAATTGTTTTCAACATCCTTGGGGACAGAAAGTGGACAGATTGTCCAATTTTTGTCCCAAGGTAATGTTTTCAACATCCTTGAGGACAAAAGGTGGACAGATTGTCCAGTTGGTTTCCTGAAGACAAAAAGTGAACAGGTCGTCCAATTTTTGTCCCGAGGAAATGTTTTCAACATCCTTGAGGACAAAAAGTGAACAGATTGTCCAATTTTTGTCCCGAGGTAATGTTTTCAACATCCTTGAGGACAAAAGGTGGGCAGATTGTCCAGTCCAGTTGGTTTCCTGAAGACAAAAAGTGAACAGGTTGTCCAATTTTTGTCCCGAGGAAAGTTTTTCAATATCCTTGAGGACAAAAAGTGGACAGCTTGTCCAGTTTGGCCGAGTGGTCAAGTGGTTAGCGTTCGGCTGTCGCTCCACAGACCTGGGTTCGATCCCCGCTCGCCGCGGTATCTGTCTGGCGGACCGCATGAGCTGGTTACAAAGCTCACCCATGCCTATCTCCACCCCTCTACGGACAGTCCTTCTACGGTTGATATATGATTTGTGTGTGATTATGTAATTTTCTCAATAAAGCACACGGCTGAAATAGTTGCCGTAAAAGATTATTATTATATTGTTTCCTGAAGACAAAAAGTAAACAGGTTGTCCAATTTTTGTCCCGAGGAAATGTTTTCAACATCCTTGAGGACGAAAGGTGGACAGATTGTCCAGTTGGTTTCCTGAAGACAAAAATTAAACAAGTTGTCCAATTTTTGTCCCGAGGTAATGTTTTCAACATCCTTGAGGACAAAAAGTGGACAGATTGTCCAGTTTGTTTCTTGAAGACAAAAAGTAAACAGGTTGTCCAATTTTGTCCCGAGGGAATGTTTTCAACATCCTTGAGGACAAAAAGTGGACAGATTGTCCAGTTTGTTTCTTGAAGACAAAAAGTAAACAGGTTGTCCACTTTTTGTCCCGAGGTAATGTTTTCAACATCCTTGAGGACAAAAGGTGGACAGATTGTCCAGTTGGTTTCCTGAAGACAAAAAGTAAACAGGTTGTCCAATTTTGTCCCGAGGGAATGTTTTCAACATCCTTGAGGACAAAAAGTGGACAGATTGTCCAGTTTGTTTCTTGAAGACAAAAAGTAAACAGGTTGTCCACTTTTTGTCCCGAGGTAATGTTTTCAACATCCTTGAGGACAAAAGGTGGACAGATTGTCCAGTTGGTTTCCTGAAGACAAAAAGTAAACAGGTTGTCCAATTTTTGTCCCGAGGATATGTTTTCAACATCCTTGAGGACAAAAAGTGGACAGATTGTCCAATTTTTGTCCCGAGGTAATGTTTTCAACATCTTTGAGGACAAAAGATGGACAGATTGTCCAGTTGGTTTCCTGAAGACAAAAAGTAAACAGGTTGTCCAATTTTTGTCCCGAAGAAATGTTTTCAACATCCTTGGGGACAGAAAGTGGACAGATTGTCCAATTTTTGTCCCAAGGTAATGTTTTCAACGTCCTTGAGGACAAAAGGTGGGCAGATTGTCCAGTCCAGTTGGTTTCCTGAAGACAAAAAGTAAACAGGTTGTCCAATTTTGTCCCGAGGGAATGTTTTCAACATCCTTGAGGACAAAAAGTGGACAGATTGTCCAGTTTGTTTCTTGAAGACAAAAAGTAAACAGGTTGTCCACTTTTTGTCCCGAGGTAATGTTTTCAACATCCTTGAGGACAAAAGGTGGACAGATTGTCCAGTTGGTTTCCTGAAGACAAAAAGTAAACAGGTTGTCCAATTTTTGTCCCGAGGATATGTTTTCAACATCCTTGAGGACAAAAAGTGGACAGATTGTCCAATTTTTGTCCCGAGGTAATGTTTTCAACATCTTTGAGGACAAAAGATGGACAGATTGTCCAGTTGGTTTCCTGAAGACAAAAAGTAAACAGGTTGTCCAATTTTTGTCCCGAAGAAATGTTTTCAACATCCTTGGGGACAGAAAGTGGACAGATTGTCCAGTTGGTTTCCTGAAGACAAAAAGTAAACAGGTTGTCCAATTTTTGTCCCGAAGAATTGTTTTCAACATCCTTGGGGACAGAAAGTGGACAGATTGTCCAATTTTTGTCCCAAGGTAATGTTTTCAACATCCTTGAGGACAAAAGGTGGACAGATTGTCCAGTTGGTTTCCTGAAGACAAAAAGTGAACAGGTCGTCCAATTTTTGTCCCGAGGAAATGTTTTCAACATCCTTGAGGACAAAAAGTGAACAGATTGTCCAATTTTTGTCCCGAGGTAATGTTTTCAACATCCTTGAGGACAAAAGGTGGGCAGATTGTCCAGTCCAGTTGGTTTCCTGAAGACAAAAAGTGAACAGGTTGTCCAATTTTTGTCCCGAGGAAAGTTTTTCAATATCCTTGAGGACAAAAAGTGGACAGCTTGTCCAGTTTGGCCGAGTGGTCAAGTGGTTAGCGTTCGGCTGTCGCTCCACAGACCTGGGTTCGATCCCCGCTCGCCGCGGTATCTGTCTGGCGGACCGCATGAGCTGGTTACAAAGCTCACCCATGCCTATCTCCACCCCTCTACGGACAGTCCTTCTACGGTTGATATATGATTTGTGTGTGATTATGTAATTTTCTCAATAAAGCACACGGCTGAAATAGTTGCCGTAAAAGATTATTATTATATTGTTTCCTGAAGACAAAAAGTAAACAGGTTGTCCAATTTTTGTCCCGAGGAAATGTTTTCAACATCCTTGAGGACAAAAGGTGGACAGATTGTCCAGTTGGTTTCCTGAAGACAAAAATTAAACAAGTTGTCCAATTTTTGTCCCGAGGTAATGTTTTCAACATCCTTGAGGACAAAAAGTGGACAGATTGTCCAGTTTGTTTCTTGAAGACAAAAAGTAAACAGGTTGTCCAATTTTGTCCCGAGGGAATGTTTTCAACATCCTTGAGGACAAAAAGTGGACAGATTGTCCAGTTTGTTTCTTGAAGACAAAAAGTAAACAGGTTGTCCACTTTTTGTCCCGAGGTAATGTTTTCAACATCCTTGAGGACAAAAGGTGGACAGATTGTCCAGTTGGTTTCCTGAAGACAAAAAGTAAACAGGTTGTCCAATTTTGTCCCGAGGGAATGTTTTCAACATCCTTGAGGACAAAAAGTGGACAGATTGTCCAGTTTGTTTCTTGAAGACAAAAAGTAAACAGGTTGTCCACTTTTTGTCCCGAGGTAATGTTTTCAACATCCTTGAGGACAAAAGGTGGACAGATTGTCCAGTTGGTTTCCTGAAGACAAAAAGTAAACAGGTTGTCCAATTTTTGTCCCGAGGATATGTTTTCAACATCCTTGAGGACAAAAAGTGGACAGATTGTCCAATTTTTGTCCCGAGGTAATGTTTTCAACATCTTTGAGGACAAAAGATGGACAGATTGTCCAGTTGGTTTCCTGAAGACAAAAAGTAAACAGGTTGTCCAATTTTTGTCCCGAAGAAATGTTTTCAACATCCTTGGGGACAGAAAGTGGACAGATTGTCCAATTTTGTCCCAAGGTAATGTTTTCAACGTCCTTGAGGACAAAAGGTGGGCAGATTGTCCAGTCCAGTTGGTTTCCTGAAGACAAAAAGTAAACAGGTTGTCCAATTTTTGTCCCGAGGAAAGTTTTTCAATATCCTTGAGGACAAAAAGTGGACAGATTGTCCAGTTTGTTTCCTGGAGACAAAAAGTTTACAGGGTTGTCCAATTTTTGTCCTGAGGAATCTTTTTTGAGATCTTTGAGGACAAAAGGTGGACAGATTGTCCAGTTGGTTTCCTGAAGACAAAAAGTAAACAGGTTGTCCAATTTTTGTCCCGAGGAAATGTTTTCAACATCCTTGAGGACAAAAAGTGGACAGATTGTCCAATTTTTGTCCCGAGGTAATGTTTTCAACATCCTTGAGGACAAAAGATGGACAGATTGTCCAGTTGGTTTCCTGAAGACAAAAAGTAAACAGGTTGTCCAATTTTTGTCCCGAAGAAATGTTTTCAACATCCTTGAGGACAAAAGGTGGACAGATTGTCCAGTTGGTTTCCTGAAGACAAAAAGTAAACAGGTTGTCCAATTTTGTCCCGAGGGAATGTTTTCAACATCCTTGAGGACAAAAAGTGGACAGATTGTCCAGTTTGTTTCTTGAAGACAAAAAGTAAACAGGTTGTCCACTTTTTGTCCCGAGGTAATGTTTTCAACATCCTTGAGGACAAAAAGTGGACAGATTGTCCAGTTTGTTTCTTGAAGACAAAAAGTAAACAGGTTGTCCACTTTTTGTCCCGAGGTAATGTTTTCAACATCCTTGAGGACAAAAGGTGGACAGATTGTCCAGTTGGTTTCCTGAAGACAAAAAGTAAACAGGTTGTCCAATTTTGTCCCGAGAGAATGTTTTCAACATCCTTGAGGACAAAAAGTGGACAGATTGTCCAGTTTGTTTCTTGAAGACAAAAAGTAAACAGGTTGTCCACTTTTTGTCCCGAGGTAATGTTTTCAACATCCTTGAGGACAAAAGGTGGACAGATTGTCCAGTTGGTTTCCTGAAGACAAAAAGTAAACAGGTTGTCCAATTTTTGTCCCGAGGAAATGTTTTCAACATCCTTGAGGACAAAAAGTGGACAGATTGTCCAATTTTTGTCCCGAGGTAATGTTTTCAACATCTTTGAGGACAAAAGGTGGACAGATTGTCCAGTT
Organism: Litoditis marina; assembly: GCA_964036275.1. Taxonomy (NCBI): domain Eukaryota; kingdom Metazoa; phylum Nematoda; class Chromadorea; order Rhabditida; family Rhabditidae; genus Litoditis; species Litoditis marina. Next base: position 84,262 of record CAXIWQ010000175.1, read on the forward strand.
GGTTTCCTGAAGACAAAAAGTAAACAGGTTGTCCAATTTTTGTCCCGAGGAAATGTTTTCAACATCCTTGAGGACAAAAAGTGGACAGATTGTCCAATTTTTGTCCCGAGGTAATGTTTTCAACATCCTTGAGGACAAAAGATGGACAGATTGTCCAGTTGGTTTCCTGAAGACAAAAAGTAAACAGGTTGTCCAATTTTTGTCCCGAAGAAATGTTTTCAACATCCTTGAGGACAAAAGGTGGACAGATTGTCCAGTTGGTTTCCTGAAGACAAAAAGTAAACAGGTTGTCCAATTTTGTCCCGAGGGAATGTTTTCAACATCCTTGAGGACAAAAAGTGGACAGATTGTCCAGTTTGTTTCTTGAAGACAAAAAGTAAACAGGTTGTCCACTTTTTGTCCCGAGGTAATGTTTTCAACATCCTTGAGGACAAAAGGTGGACAGATTGTCCAGTTGGTTTCCTGAAGACAAAAAGTAAACAGGTTGTCCAATTTTGTCCCGAGGGAATGTTTTCAACATCCTTGAGGACAAAAAGTGGACAGATTGTCCAGTTTGTTTCTTGAAGACAAAAAGTAAACAGGTTGTCCACTTTTTGTCCCGAGGTAATGTTTTCAACATCCTTGAGGACAAAAGGTGGACAGATTGTCCAGTTGGTTTCCTGAAGACAAAAAGTAAACAGGTTGTCCAATTTTTGTCCGAGGATATGTTTTCAACATCCTTGAGGACAAAAAGTGGACAGATTGTCCAATTTTTGTCCCGAGGTAATGTTTTCAACATCTTTGAGGACAAAAGATGGACAGATTGTCCAGTTGGTTTCCTGAAGACAAAAGTAAACAGGTTGTCCAATTTTTGTCCCGAAGAAATGTTTTCAACATCCTTGGGACAGAAAGTGGACAGATTGTCCAATTTTGTCCCAAGGTAATGTTTTCAACGTCCTTGAGGACAAAAGGTGGGCAGATTGTCCAGTCCAGTTGGTTTCCTGAAGACAAAAAGTAAACAGGTTGTCCAATTTTGTCCCGAGGGAATGTTTTCAACATCCTTGAGGACAAAAAGTGGACAGATTGTCCAGTTTGTTTCTTGAAGACAAAAAGTAAACAGGTTGTCCACTTTTTGTCCCGAGGTAATGTTTTCAACATCCTTGAGGACAAAAGGTGGACAGATTGTCCAGTTGGTTTCCTGAAGACAAAAAGTAAACAGGTTGTCCAATTTTTGTCCCGAGGATATGTTTTCAACATCCTTGAGGACAAAAAGTGGACAGATTGTCCAATTTTTGTCCCGAGGTAATGTTTTCAACATCTTTGAGGACAAAAGATGGACAGATTGTCCAGTTGGTTTCCTGAAGACAAAAAGTAAACAGGTTGTCCAATTTTTGTCCCGAAGAAATGTTTTCAACATCCTTGGGGACAGAAAGTGGACAGATTGTCCAGTTGGTTTCCTGAAGACAAAAAGTAAACAGGTTGTCCAATTTTTGTCCCGAAGAATTGTTTTCAACATCCTTGGGGACAGAAAGTGGACAGATTGTCCAATTTTTGTCCCAAGGTAATGTTTTCAACATCCTTGAGGACAAAAGGTGGACAGATTGTCCAGTTGGTTTCCTGAAGACAAAAAGTGAACAGGTCGTCCAATTTTTGTCCCGAGGAAATGTTTTCAACATCCTTGAGGACAAAAAGTGAACAGATTGTCCAATTTTTGTCCCGAGGTAATGTTTTCAACATCCTTGAGGACAAAAGGTGGGCAGATTGTCCAGTCCAGTTGGTTTCCTGAAGACAAAAAGTGAACAGGTTGTCCAATTTTTGTCCCGAGGAAAGTTTTTCAATATCCTTGAGGACAAAAAGTGGACAGCTTGTCCAGTTTGGCCGAGTGGTCAAGTGGTTAGCGTTCGGCTGTCGCTCCACAGACCTGGGTTCGATCCCCGCTCGCCGCGGTATCTGTCTGGCGGACCGCATGAGCTGGTTACAAAGCTCACCCATGCCTATCTCCACCCCTCTACGGACAGTCCTTCTACGGTTGATATATGATTTGTGTGTGATTATGTAATTTTCTCAATAAAGCACACGGCTGAAATAGTTGCCGTAAAAGATTATTATTATATTGTTTCCTGAAGACAAAAAGTAAACAGGTTGTCCAATTTTTGTCCCGAGGAAATGTTTTCAACATCCTTGAGGACAAAAGGTGGACAGATTGTCCAGTTGGTTTCCTGAAGACAAAAATTAAACAAGTTGTCCAATTTTTGTCCCGAGGTAATGTTTTCAACATCCTTGAGGACAAAAAGTGGACAGATTGTCCAGTTTGTTTCTTGAAGACAAAAAGTAAACAGGTTGTCCAATTTTGTCCCGAGGGAATGTTTTCAACATCCTTGAGGACAAAAAGTGGACAGATTGTCCAGTTTGTTTCTTGAAGACAAAAAGTAAACAGGTTGTCCACTTTTTGTCCCGAGGTAATGTTTTCAACATCCTTGAGGACAAAAGGTGGACAGATTGTCCAGTTGGTTTCCTGAAGACAAAAAGTAAACAGGTTGTCCAATTTTGTCCCGAGGGAATGTTTTCAACATCCTTGAGGACAAAAAGTGGACAGATTGTCCAGTTTGTTTCTTGAAGACAAAAAGTAAACAGGTTGTCCACTTTTTGTCCCGAGGTAATGTTTTCAACATCCTTGAGGACAAAAGGTGGACAGATTGTCCAGTTGGTTTCCTGAAGACAAAAAGTAAACAGGTTGTCCAATTTTTGTCCCGAGGATATGTTTTCAACATCCTTGAGGACAAAAAGTGGACAGATTTCCAATTTTTGTCCCGAGGTAATGTTTTCAACATCTTTGAGGACAAAAGATGGACAGATTGTCCAGTTGGTTTCCTGAAGACAAAAAGTAAACAGGTTGTCCAATTTTTGTCCCGAAGAAATGTTTTCAACATCCTTGGGGACAGAAAGTGGACAGATTGTCCAATTTTTGTCCCAAGGTAATGTTTTCAACGTCCTTGAGGACAAAAGGTGGGCAGATTGTCCAGTCCAGTTGGTTTCCTGAAGACAAAAAGTAAACAGGTTGTCCAATTTTTGTCCCGAGGAAAGTTTTTCAATATCCTTGAGGACAAAAAGTGGACAGATTGTCCAGTTTGTTTCCTGGAGACAAAAAGTTTACAGGTTGTCCAATTTTTGTCCTGAGGAATCTTTTTTGAGATCTTTGAGGACAAAAGGTGGACAGATTGTCCAGTTGGTTTCCTGAAGACAAAAAGTAAACAGGTTGTCCAATTTTTGTCCCGAGGAAATGTTTCAACATCCTTGAGGACAAAAAGTGGACAGATTGTCCAATTTTTGTCCCGAGGTAATGTTTTCAACATCCTTGAGGACAAAAGATGGACAGATTGTCCAGTTGGTTTCCTGAAGACAAAAAGTAAACAGGTTGTCCAATTTTTGTCCCGAAGAAATGTTTTCACATCCTTGAGGACAAAAGGTGGACAGATTGTCCAGTTGGTTTCCTGAAGACAAAAAGTAAACAGGTTGTCCAATTTTGTCCCGAGGGAATGTTTTCAACATCCTTGAGGACAAAAAGTGGACAGATTGTCCAGTTTGTTTCTTGAAGACAAAAAGTAAACAGGTTGTCCACTTTTTGTCCCGAGGTAATGTTTTCAACATCCTTGAGGACAAAAAGTGGACAGATTGTCCAGTTTGTTTCTTGAAGACAAAAAGTAAACAGGTTGTCCACTTTTTGTCCCGAGGTAATGTTTTCAACATCCTTGAGGACAAAAGGTGGACAGATTGTCCAGTTGGTTTCCTGAAGACAAAAAGTAAACAGGTTGTCCAATTTTGTCCCGAGAGAATGTTTTCAACATCCTTGAGGACAAAAAGTGGACAGATTGTCCAGTTTGTTTCTTGAAGACAAAAAGTAAACAGGTTGTCCACTTTTTGTCCCGAGGTAATGTTTTCAACATCCTTGAGGACAAAAGGTGGACAGATTGTCCAGTTGGTTTCCTGAAGACAAAAAGTAAACAGGTTGTCCAATTTTTGTCCCGAGGAAATGTTTTCAACATCCTTGAGGACAAAAAGTGGACAGATTGTCCAATTTTTGTCCCGAGGTAATGTTTTCAACATCTTTGAGGACAAAAGGTGGACAGATTGTCCAGTTGGTTTCCTGAAGACAAAAAGTAAACCAGGTTGTCCAATTTTTGTCCCGAGGAAATGTTTCAACATCCTTGAGGACAAAAAGTGGACAGATTGTCCAATTTTTGTCCCGAGGTAATGTTTTCAACATCCTTGAGGACAAAAGATGGACAGATTGTCCAGTTGGTTTCCTGAAGACAAAAAGTAAACAGGTTGTCCAATTTTTGTCCCGAAGAAATGTTTTCAACATCCTTGAGGACAAAAGGTGGACAGATTGTCCAGTTGGTTTCCTGAAGACAAAAAGTAAACAGGTTGTCCAATTTTGTCCCGAGGGAATGTTTTCAACATCCTTGAGGACAAAAAGTGGACAGATTGTCCAGTTTGTTTCTTGAAGACAAAAAGTAAACAGGTTGTCCACTTTTTGTCCCGAGGTAATGTTTTCAACATCCTTGAGGACAAAAAGTGGACAGATTGTCCAGTTTGTTTCTTGATGACAAAAAGTAAACAGGTTGTCCACTTTTTGTCCCGAGGTAATGTTTTCAACATCCTTGAGGACAAAAGGTGGACAGATTGTCCAGTTGGTTTCCTGAAGACAAAAAGTAAACAGGTTGTCCAATTTTGTCCCGAGGGAATGTTTTTCAACATCCTTGAGGACAAAAAGTGGACAGATTGTCCAGTTTGTTTCTTGAAGACAAAAAGTAAACAGGTTGTCCACTTTTTGTCCCGAGGTACTGTTTTCAACATCCTTGAGGACAAAAGGTGGACAGATTGTCCAATTTTTTGTCCCGAGGTAATGTTTTCAACATCTTTGAGGACAAAAGATGGACAGATTGTCCAGTTGGTTTCCTGAAGACAAAAAGTAAACAGGTTGTCCAATTTTTGTCCCGAAGAAATGTTTTCAACATCCTTGGGGACAGAAAGTGGACAGATTGTCCAATTTTTGTCCCAAGGTAATGTTTTCAACGTCCTTGAGGACAAAAGGTGGGCAGATTGTCCAGTCCAGTTGGTTTCCTGAAGACAAAAAGTAAACAGGTTGTCCAATTTTTGTCCCGAGGAAAGTTTTTCAATATCCTTGAGGACAAAAAGTGGACAGATTGTCCAGTTTGTTTCCTGGAGACAAAAAGTTTACAGGTTGTCCAATTTTTGTCCTGAGGAATCTTTTTTGAGATCTTTGAGGACAAAAGGTGGACAGATTGTCCAGTTGGTTTCCTGAAGAAAAAAAGTAAACAGGTTGTCCAATTTTTGTCCCGAGGTAATGTTTTCAACATCCTTGAGGACAAAAGATGGACAGATTGTCCAGTTGGTTTCCTGAAGACAATAAGTAAACAGGTTGTCCAATTTTTGTCCCGAAGAAATGTTTTCAACATCCTTGAGGACAAAAGGTGGACAGATTGTCCAGTTGGTTTCCTGAAGACAAAAAGTAAACAGGTTGTCCAATTTTGTCCCGAGGGAATGTTTTCAACATCCTGAGGACAAAAAGTGGACAGATTGTCCAGTTTGTTTCTTGAAGACAAAAAGTAAACAGGTTGTCCACTTTTTGTCCCGAGGTAATGTTTTCAACATCCTTGAGGACAAAAGGTGGACAGATTGTCCAGTTGGTTTCCTGAAGACAAAAAGTAAACAGGTTGTCCAATTTTGTCCCGAGGAAATGTTTTCAACATCCTTGAGGACAAAAAGTGGACAGATTGTCCAATTTTTGTCCCGAGGTAATGTTTTCAACATCCTTGAGGACAAAAGATGGACAGATTGTCCAGTTGGTTTCCTGAAGACAAAAGTAAACAGGTTGTCCAATTTTTGTCCCGAAGAAATGTTTTCAACATCCTTGAGGACAAAAGGTGGACAGATTGTCCAGTTGGTTTCCTGAAGACAAAAAGTAAACAGGTTGTCCAATTTTGTCCCGAGGGAATGTTTTCAACATCCTTGAGGACAAAAAGTGGACAGATTGTCCAGTTTGTTTCTTGAAGACAAAAAGTAAACAGGTTGTCCACTTTTTGTCCCGAGGTAATGTTTTCAACATCCTTGAGGACAAAAAGTGGACAGATTGTCCAGTTTGTTTCTTGAAGACAAAAAGTAAACAGGTTGTCCACTTTTTGTCCCGAGGTAATGTTTTCAACATCCTTGAGGACAAAAGGTGGACAGATTGTCCAGTTGGTTTCCTGAAGACAAAAAGTAAACAGGTTGTCCAATTTTGTCCCGAGGGAATGTTTTCAACATCCTTGAGGACAAAAAGTGGACAGATTGTCCAGTTTGTTTCTTGAAGACAAAAAGTAAACAGGTTGTCCACTTTTTGTCCCGAGGTAATGTTTTCAACATCCTTGAGGACAAAAGGTGGACAGATTGTCCAGTTGGTTTCCTGAAGACAAAAGTAAACAGGTTGTCCAATTTTTGTCCCGAGGAAATGTTTTCAACATCCTTGAGGACAAAAAGTGGACAGATTGTGTAATTTTTGTCCCGAGGTAATGTTTTCAACATCTTTGAGGACAAAAGATGGACAGATTGTCCAGTTGGTTTCCTGAAGACAAAAAGTAAACAGGTTGTCCAATTTTTGTCCCGAAGAAATGTTTTCAACATCCTTGGGGACAGAAAGTGGACAGATTGTCCAATTTTGTCCCAAGGTAATGTTTTCAACGTCCTTGAGGACAAAAGGTGGGCAGATTGTCCAGTCCAGTTGGTTTCCTGAAGACAAAAAAGTAAACAGGTTGTCCAATTTTTGTCCCGAGGAAAGTTTTTCAATATCCTTGAGGAC
>CAXIWQ010000176.1:0-28670 GCA_964036275.1 Litoditis marina
TGATAGCCGTATGAACTGTTCTCTGTAACTGCAAGCCAAAGAGTCGATAACAGCGTTAATTCGTATTTTGTGGCTGTGCGCCACAGAATATATAGTCGTCTTAGGTTCTTGTAGCTGTGAGCAACACACTTGGTAGCCGTATAAGCTTTTTTTCTGTAGCTGCAAGCCACAGAGTCAATAACCGCGTTAATTCGTTCTTTCTGGTTGTGCACCACAGGAAAGATAGTTGTATTAAGTTTTTGTAGCTGGGAGCAACAGACTTGATAGCCGTATGAACTGTTTTTTGTAAATGCAAGCCAAAGAGTCTATAACCGCGTAAATTCGTATTTCGTGGCTGTGCGCCACATAATAGATAGTCGTATTAAGTTTTTGTAGCTGGGAGCAACAGACTTGATAGCCGTATAAACTTTTTTCTGTAGCTGCAAGGCAAAGAGTCAATAACCGCGTTAATTCGTACTTTCTGGTTGTGCACCACAGGAAAGATAGTTGTATTAAGTTTTTGTAGCTGGGAGCAACAGATTTGATAGCCGTATAGTTCGTTTCACCCATCGGTAGCAGTCAGCCATGCTGGCCGAGCGCGCCCTACATTGCAGGCGACTGATCTGGCAGCTTGCCAGTCTTTTCATTCCAAATAAAAATTCGAAAACTGGTTATTTTAGGATTTTTGCAACTTTTTTGTTTTCAAAAGATTCCCACATGATCGGGGAGTAATTTAAACCACTTTTTGTGTGATAACATAAGCATTGAAAAACAGCCAGAAAAGATGGTTGGATATCACTGTTTTTAGTTTGGGCCAACATGTTCAGATGGCTGGCTGCTTGTGGGCGCCGCACCACCTATCCCAGCTCAGTTCAATACCTCGCTGGTGCACAATTTTGATTAGGCTCGTCGCTGTTGGAAACTTTCCAACACAATTGACTCCGCCCACTAAAATATACTGTAACTGGCTGCTATCGATGGTTGAAACGAACTATATGAACTGTTCTCTGTAACTGCGAGCCAAAGAGTCGATAACAGTGTTAATTCGTAGTTTGTGGCTGTGCGCCACAGAATAGATTGTCGTATTAGGTTTTTGTAGCTGGGAGCAACAGACTTGATAGCCGTATGAACTGTTTGTTTGCAAATGCAAGCCAAAGAGTCGATAACCGCGTAAATTCGTATTTCGTGGCTGTGCGCCACATAATAGATAGTCGTATTACTTTCTTGTAGCTGGGAGCAACAGATTTGATAGCCGTATGAACTGTTCTCTGTAACTGCAAGCCAAAGAGTCGATAACAGCGTTAATTCGTATTTTGTGGCTGTGCGCCACAGAATAGATTGTCGTATTAGGTTTTTGTAGCTGGGAGCAACATACTTGATAGCCGTATAAACTGTTCTCTGTAACTGCAAGCCAAAGAGTCGATAACAGCGTTAATTCGTATTTTGTGGCTGTGCGCCACATAATAGATAGTCGTATTACTTTCTTGTAGCTGGGAGCTACAGACTTGATAGCCGTATAAACTTTTTTTTCTGTAGCTGCAAGGCAAAGAGTCAATAACCGCGTTAATTCGTCTTTTGTGGCTGTGCGCCACAGAATATTCAGTCGTATTAGGTTCTTGTAGCTGTGAGCAACACACTTGATAGCCGTATAAGCTTTTTTTCTGTAGCTGCAAGCCACAGAGTCAATAACCGCGTCAATTCGTACTTTGTGGTTGTGCGCCACAGAAGAGATAGTCGTATTAAGTTTTTGTAGCTGGGAGCAACAGACTTGATAGCCGTATAAACTTTTTTCTGTAGCTGCAAGGCAAAGAGTCAATAACCGCGTTAATTCGTACTTTCTGGTTGTGCACCACAGGAAAGATAGTTGTATTAAGTTTTTGTAGCTGGGAGCAACACACTTGGTAGCCGTATAAGCTCTTTTTCTGTAGCTGCAAGCCACAGAGTCAATAACCGCGTTAATTCGTATTTTGTGGCTGTGCGCCACAGAATATATAGTCGTCTTAGGTTCTTGTAGCTGTGAGCAACACACTTGGTAGCCGTATAAGTTTTTTTTCTGTAGCTGCAAGCCACAGAGTCAATAACCGCGTTAATTCGTATTTTGTGGCTGTGCGCCACAGAATAGATTGTCGTATTAGGTTTTTGTAGCTGGGAGCAACAGACTTGATAGCCGTATGAACTGTTTTTTGTAAATGCAAGCCAAAGAGTCGATAACCGCGTAAATTCGTATTTCGTGGCTGTGCGCCACATAATAGATAGTCGTATTACTTTCTTGTAGCTGGGAGCTACAGACTTGATAGCCGTATAAACTTTTTTTTTCTGTAGCTGCAAGGCAAAGAGTCAATAACCGCGTTAATTCGTATTTTGTGGCTGTGCGCCACAGAATATATAGTCGTCTTAGGTTCTTGTAGCTGTGAGCAACACACTTGGTAGCCGTATAAGCTTTTTTCTGTAGCTGCAAGCCACAGAGTCAATAACCGCGTTAATTTGTACTGTCTGGTTGTGCACCACAGGAAAGATAGTTGTATTAAGTTTTTGTAGTTGGGAGCAACAAATTTGATAGCCGTATGAACTGTTCTCTGTAACTGCAAGCCAGAGAGTCGATAACCGCGTTAATTCGTATTTTGTGGCTGTGCACCACAGAATAGATTGTCGTATTAGGTTTTTGTAGCTGAAAGCAACAGACTTGATAGCCGTATAAACTTTTTTCTGTAGCTGCAAGCCGATGAGTCGATAACCGCGTTAATTCGTATTTCGTGGCTGTGCGCCACAGAATAGATAGTCGTATTACTTTTTTGTAGCTGGGAGCAACAGATTTGATAGCCGTATGAACTGTTCTCAGTAGCTGCAAGGCAAAGAGTCAATAACCGCGTTAATTTGTCTTTTGTGGCTGTGCGCCACAGAATATATAGTCGTCTTAGGTTCTTGTAGCCGTGAGCAACACACTCGGTAGCCGTATAAGCTTTTTTTTCTGTAGCTGCAAGCCACAGAGTCAATAACCGCGTTAATTCGTACTTTCTGGTTGTGCACCACAGGAAAGATAGTTGTATTAAGTTTTTGTAGCTGGGAGCAACAGATTTGATAGCCGTATGAACTGTTCTCTGTAACTGCAAGCCAAAGAGTCGATAACCGCGTTAATTCGTATTTTGTGGCTGTGCGATACAGAATAGATTGTCGTATTAGGTTTTTGTAGCTGAAAGCAACAGACTTGATAGCCGTATAAACTTTTTTCTGTAGCTGCAAGCCGATGAGTCGATAACCGCGTTAATTCGTATTTCGTGGCTGTGCGCCACAGAATAGATAGTCGTATTAGGTTTTTGTAGCTGGGAGCAACATACTTGATAGCCGTATAAACTTGTTTCTGTAGCTGCAAGGCAAAGAGTCAATAACCGCGTTAATTTGTCTTTTGTGGCTGTGCGCCACAGAATATAAAGTCGTATTAGGTTTTTGTAGCTGAGAGCAACAGACTTGATAGCCGCATGATTTTTTTTCTGTAGCTGCAAGGCAAAGAGTCAATAACCGCGTTAATTCGTATTTTGTGGCTGTGCGCCACAGAATAGATTGTCGTATTAGGTTTTTGTAGCTGGGAGCAACAGATTTGATAGCCGTATGAACTGTTCTCTGTAGCTGCAAGGCAAAGAGTCAATAACCGTGTTAATTTGTCTTTTGTGGCTGTGCGCCACAGAATATATAGTCGTCTTAGGTTCTTGTAGCTGTGAGCAACACACTTGGTAGTCGTATAAGCTTTTTTTCTGTAGCTGCAAGCCACAGAGTCAATAACCGCGTTAATTCGTATTTTGTGGCTGTGCGCCACAGAATATATAGTCGTCTTAGGTTCTTGTAGCTGTGAGCAACACACTTGGTAGCCGTATAAGCTCTTTTTCTGTAGCTGCAAGCCACAGAGTCAATAACCGCGTTAATTCGTATTTTGTGGCTGTGCGCCACAGAATATATAGTCGTCTTAGGTTCTTGTAGCTGTGAGCAACACACTTGGTAGCCGTATAAGTTTTTTTTCTGTAGCTGCAAGCCACAGAGTCAATAACCGCGTTAATTCGTATTTTGTGGCTGTGCGCCACAGAATAGATTGTCGTATTAGGTTTTTGTAGCTGGGAGCAACAGACTTGATAGCCGTATGAACTGTTTTTTGTAAATGCAAGCCAAAGAGTCGATAACCGCGTAAATTCGTATTTCGTGGCTGTGCGCCACATAATAGATAGTCGTATTACTTTCTTGTAGCTGGGAGCTACAGACTTGATAGCCGTATAAACTTTTTTTTTTCTGTAGCTGCAAGGCAAAGAGTCAATAACCGCGTTAATTCGTATTTTGTGGCTGTGCGCCACAGAATATATAGTCGTCTTAGGTTCTTGTAGCTGTGAGCAACACACTTGGTAGCCGTATAAGCTTTTTTCTGTAGCTGCAAGCCACAGAGTCAATAACCGCGTTAATTCGTACTGTCTGGTTGTGCACCACAGGAAAGATAGTTGTATTAAGTTTTTGTAGTTGGGAGCAACAAATTTGATAGCCGTATGAACTGTTCTCTGTAACTGCAAGCCAGAGAGTCGATAACCGCGTTAATTCGTATTTTGTGGCTGTGCACCACAGAATAGATTGTCGTATTAGGTTTTTGTAGCCGAAAGCAACAGACTTGATAGCCGTATAAACTTTTTTCTGTAGCTGCAAGCCGATGAGTCGATAACCGCGTTAATTCGTATTTCGTGGCTGTGCGCCACAGAATAGATAGTCGTATTACTTTTTTGTAGCTGGGAGCAACAGATTTGATAGCCGTATGAACTGTTCTCAGTAGCTGCAAGGCAAAGAGTCAATAACCGCGTTAATTTGTCTTTTGTGGCTGTGCGCCACAGAATATATAGTCGTCTTAGGTTCTTGTAGCCGTGAGCAACACACTCGGTAGCCGTATAAGCTTTTTTTTCTGTAGCTGCAAGCCACAGAGTCAATAACCGCGTTAATTCGTACTTTCTGGTTGTGCACCACAGGAAAGATAGTTGTATTAAGTTTTTGTAGCTGGGAGCAACAGATTTGATAGCCGTATGAACTGTTCTCTGTAACTGCAAGCCAAAGAGTCGATAACCGCGTTAATTCGTATTTTGTGGCTGTGCGATACAGAATAGATTGTCGTATTAGGTTTTTGTAGCTGAAAGCAACAGACTTGATAGCCGTATAAACTTTTTTCTGTAGCTGCAAGCCGATGAGTCGATAACCGCGTTAATTCGTATTTCGTGGCTGTGCGCCACAGAATAGATAGTCGTATTAGGTTTTTGTAGCTGGGAGCAACATACTTGATAGCCGTATAAACTTGTTTCTGTAGCTGCAAGGCAAAGAGTCAATAACCGCGTTAATTTGTCTTTTGTGGCTGTGCGCCACAGAATATAAAGTCGTATTAGGTTTTTGTAGCTGAGAGCAACAGACTTGATAGCCGCATGATTTTTTTTCTGTAGCTGCAAGGCAAAGAGTCAATAACCGCGTTAATTCGTATTTTGTGGCTGTGCGCCACAGAATAGATTGTCGTATTAGGTTTTTGTAGCTGGGAGCAACAGATTTGATAGCCGTATGAACTGTTCTCTGTAGCTGCAAGGCAAAGAGTCAATAACCGTGTTAATTTGTCTTTTGTGGCTGTGCGCCACAGAATATATAGTCGTCTTAGGTTCTTGTAGCTGTGAGCAACACACTTGATAGCCGTATAAGCTTTTTTTTCTGTAGCTGCAAGCCACAGAGTCAATAACCGCGTCAATTCGTACTTTGTGGTTGTGCACCACAGAATAGATTGTCGTATTAGGTTTTTGTAGCTGGGAGCAACAGATTTGATAGCCGTATGAACTGTTCTCTGTAACTGCAAGCCAAAGAGTCGATAACCGCGTTAATTCGTATTTTGTGGCTGTGCGATACAGAATAGATTGTCGTATTAGGTTTTTGTAGCTGAAAGCAACAGACTTGATAGCCGTATAAACTTTTTTCTGTAGCTGCAAGCCGATGAGTCGATAACCGCGTTAATTCGTATTTCGTGGCTGTGCGCCACAGAATAGATAGTCGTATTAGGTTTTTGTAGCTGGGAGCAACATACTTGATAGCCGTATAAACTTGTTTCTGTAGCTGCAAGGCAAAGAGTCAATAACCGCGTTAATTTGTCTTTTGTGGCTGTGCGCCACAGAATATAAAGTCGTATTAGGTTTTTGTAGCTGGGAGCAACAGACTTGATAGCCGCATGATTTTTTTTCTGTAGCTGCAAGGCAAAGAGTCAATAACCGCGTTAATTCGTATTTTGTGGCTGTGCGCCACAGAATAGATTGTCGTATTAGGTTTTTGTAGCTGGGAGCAACAGATTTGATAGCCGTATGAACTGTTCTCTGTAGCTGCAAGGCAAAGAGTCAATAACCGTGTTAATTTGTCTTTTGTGGCTGTGCGCCACAGAATATATAGTCGTCTTAGGTTCTTGTAGCTGTGAGCAACACACTTGATAGCCGTATAAGCTTTTTTCTGTAGCTGCAAGCCACAGAGTCAATAACCGCGTCAATTCGTACTTTGTGGTTGTGCACCACAGAATAGATTGTCGTATTAGGTTTTTGTAGCTGGAGCAACAGATTTGATAGCCGTATGAACTGTTCTCTGTAGCTGCAAGGCAAAGAGTCAATAACCGCGTTAATTTGTCTTTTGTGGCTGTGCGCCACAGAATATATAGTATTCTTAGGTTCTTGTAGCTGTGAGCAACACACTTGGTAGCCGTATAAGCTTTTTTTCTGTAGCTGCAAGCCACAGAGTCAATAACCGCGTCAATTCGTACTTTGTGGTTGTGCGCCACAGAAAAAGATAGTCGTATTAAGTTTTTGTAGCTGGGAGCAACAGACTTGATAGCCGTATAAACTTTTTTCTGTAGCTGCAAGGCAAAGAGTCGATAACAGCGTTAATTCGTACTTTCTGGTTGTGCACCACAGGAAAGATAGTTGTATTGAGTTTTTGTAGCTGGGAGCAACACACTTGGTAGCCGTATAAGCTTTTTTCTGTAACTGCAAGCCAAAGAGTCGATAACCGCGTTAATTCGTATTTTGTGGCTGTGCGCCACAGAATAGATTGTCGTATTAGGTTTTTGTAGCTGAAAGCAACAGACTTGATAGCCGTATAAACTTTTTTCTGTAGCTGCAAGCCGATGAGTCGATAACCGCGTTAATTCGTATTTTGTGGCTGTGCGCCACAGAATAGATTGTCGTATTAGGTTTTTGTAGCTGAAAGCAACAGACTTGATAGCCGTATAAACTTTTTTCTGTAGCTGCAAGCTGATGAGTCGATAACCGCGTTAATTCGTATTTCGTGGCTGTGCGCCACAGAATAGATAGTCGTATTAGGTTTTTGTAGCTGGGAGCAACATACTTGATAGCCGTATAAACTTTTTTCTGTAGCTGCAAGGCAAAGAGTCAATAACCGCGTTAATTTGTCTTTTGTGGCTGTGCGCCACAGAATATAAAGTCGTATTAGGTTTTTGTAGCTGGGAGCAACAGACTTGATAGCCGTATGATTTTTTTTCTGTAGCTGCAAGGCAAAGAGTCAATAACCGCGTTAATTCGTATTTTGTGGCTGTGCGCCACAGAATAGATTATCGTATTAGGTTTTTGTAGCTGGGAGCAACAGATTTGATAGCCGTATGATCTGTTCTCTGTAGCTGCAAGGCAAAGAGTCAATAACCGTGTTAATTTGTCTTTTGTGGCTGTGCGCCACAGAATATATAGTCGTCTTAGGTTCTTGTAGCTGTGAGCAACACACTTGATAGCCGTATAAGTTTTTTTTCTGTAGCTGCAAGCCACAGAGTCAATAACCGCGTCAATTCGTACTTTGTGGTTGTGTACCACAGAATAGATTGTCGTATTAGGTTCTTGTAGCTGTGAGCAACACACTTGGTAGCCGTATAAGCTTTTTTTCTGTAGCTGCAAGCCACAGAGTCAATAACCGCGTTAATTCGTACTTTCTGGTTGTGCACCACAAGAAAGATAGTTGTATTAAGTTTTGTAGCTGGGAGCAACAGATTTGATAGCCGTATGAACTGTTCTCTGTAACTGCAAGCCAAAGAGTCGATAACAGCGTTAATTCGTATTTTGTGGCTGTGCGCCACAGAATATATAGTCGTCTTAGGTTCTTGTAGCTGTGAGCAACACACTTGGTAGCCGTATAAGCTTTTTTCTGTAGCTGCAAGCCACAGAGTCAATAACCGCGTTAATTCGTACTTTCTGGTTGTGCACCACAGGAAAGATAGTTGTATTCAGTTTTTGTAGCTGGGAGCAACAGACTTGATAGCCGTATGAACTGTTTTTTTTGTAAATGCAAGCCAAAGAGTCGATAACCGCGTAAATTCGTATTTCGTGGCTGTGCGCCACATAATAGATAGTCGTATTACTTTCTTGTAGCTGGGAGCTACAGACTTGATAGCCGTATAAACTTTTTTTTCTGTAGCTGCAAGGCAAAGAGTCAATAACCGCGTTAATTCGTCTTTTGTGGCTGTGCGCCACAGAATATTCAGTCGTATTAGGTTCTTGTAGCTGGGAGCAACAGATTTGATAGCCGTATGAACTGTTCTCTGTAGCTGCGAGGCAAAGAGTCAATAACCGTGTTAATTTGTCTTTTGTGGCTGTGCGCCACAGAATATATAGTCGTCTTAGGTTCTTGTAGCTGTGAGCAACACACTTGATAGCCGTATACGTTTTTTTTCTGTAGCTGCAAGCCACAGAGTCAATAACCGCGTCAATTCGTACTTTGTGGTTGTGCACCACAGAATAGATTGTCGTATTAGGTTTTTGTAGCTGGGAGCAACAGATTTGATAGCCGTATGAACTGTTCTCTGTAACTGCAAGCCAAAGAGTCGATAACCGCGTTAATTCGTATTTTGTGGCTGTGCGATACAGAATAGATTGTCGTATTAGGTTTTTGTAGCTGAAAGCAACAGACTTGATAGCCGTATAAACTTTTTTCTGTAGCTGCAAGCCGATGAGTCGATAACCGCGTTAATTCGTATTTCGTGGCTGTGCGCCACAGAATAGATAGTCGTATTAGGTTTTTGTAGCTGGGAGCAACATACTTGATAGCCGTATAAACTTGTTTCTGTAGCTGCAAGGCAAAGAGTCAATAACCGCGTTAATTTGTCTTTTGTGGCTGTGCGCCACAGAATATAAAGTCGTATTAGGTTTTTGTAGCTGGGAGCAACAGACTTGATAGCCGCATGATTTTTTTTCTGTAGCTGCAAGGCAAAGAGTCAATAACCGCGTTAATTCGTATTTTGTGGCTGTGCGCCACAGAATAGATTGTCGTATTAGGTTTTTGTAGCTGGGAGCAACAGATTTGATAGCCGTATGAACTGTTCTCTGTAGCTGCAAGGCAAAGAGTCAATAACCGTGTTAATTTGTCTTTTGTGGCTGTGCGCCACAGAATATATAGTCGTCTTAGGTTCTTGTAGCTGTGAGCAACACACTTGATAGCCGTATAAGCTTTTTTCTGTAGCTGCAAGCCACAGAGTCAATAACCGCGTCAATTCGTACTTTGTGGTTGTGCACCACAGAATAGATTGTCGTATTAGGTTTTTGTAGCTGGGAGCAACAGATTTGATAGCCGTATGAACTGTTCTCTGTAGCTGCAAGGCAAAGAGTCAATAACCGCGTTAATTTGTCTTTTGTGGCTGTGCGCCACAGAATATATAGTATTCTTAGGTTCTTGTAGCTGTGAGCAACACACTTGGTAGCCGTATAAGCTTTTTTTCTGTAGCTGCAAGCCACAGAGTCAATAACCGCGTCAATTCGTACTTTGTGGTTGTGCGCCACAGAAAAGATAGTCGTATTAAGTTTTTGTAGCTGGGAGCAACAGACTTGATAGCCGTATAAACTTTTTTCTGTAGCTGCAAGGCAAAGAGTCGATAACAGCGTTAATTCGTACTTTCTGGTTGTGCACCACAGGAAAGATAGTTGTATTGAGTTTTTGTAGCTGGGAGCAACACACTTGGTAGCCGTATAAGCTTTTTTCTGTAACTGCAAGCCAAAGAGTCGATAACCGCGTTAATTCGTATTTTGTGGCTGTGCGCCACAGAATAGATTGTCGTATTAGGTTTTTGTAGCTGAAAGCAACAGACTTGATAGCCGTATAAACTTTTTTCTGTAGCTGCAAGCCGATGAGTCGATAACCGCGTTAATTCGTATTTTGTGGCTGTGCGCCACAGAATAGATTGTCGTATTAGGTTTTTGTAGCTGAAAGCAACAGACTTGATAGCCGTATAAACTTTTTTCTGTAGCTGCAAGCTGATGAGTCGATAACCGCGTTAATTCGTATTTCGTGGCTGTGCGCCACAGAATAGATAGTCGTATTAGGTTTTTGTAGCTGGGAGCAACATACTTGATAGCCGTATAAACTTTTTTCTGTAGCTGCAAGGCAAAGAGTCAATAACCGCGTTAATTTGTCTTTTGTGGCTGTGCGCCACAGAATATAAAGTCGTATTAGGTTTTTGTAGCTGGGAGCAACAGACTTGATAGCCGTATGATTTTTTTTCTGTAGCTGCAAGGCAAAGAGTCAATAACCGCGTTAATTCGTATTTTGTGGCTGTGCGCCACAGAATAGATTATCGTATTAGGTTTTTGTAGCTGGGAGCAACAGATTTGATAGCCGTATGATCTGTTCTCTGTAGCTGCAAGGCAAAGAGTCAATAACCGTGTTAATTTGTCTTTTGTGGCTGTGCGCCACAGAATATATAGTCGTCTTAGGTTCTTGTAGCTGTGAGCAACACACTTGATAGCCGTATAAGTTTTTTTTCTGTAGCTGCAAGCCACAGAGTCAATAACCGCGTCAATTCGTACTTTGTGGTTGTGTACCACAGAATAGATTGTCGTATTAGGTTCTTGTAGCTGTGAGCAACACACTTGGTAGCCGTATAAGCTTTTTTTCTGTAGCTGCAAGCCACAGAGTCAATAACCGCGTTAATTCGTACTTTCTGGTTGTGCACCACAAGAAAGATAGTTGTATTAAGTTTTGTAGCTGGGAGCAACAGATTTGATAGCCGTATGAACTGTTCTCTGTAACTGCAAGCCAAAGAGTCGATAACAGCGTTAATTCGTATTTTGTGGCTGTGCGCCACAGAATATATAGTCGTCTTAGGTTCTTGTAGCTGTGAGCAACACACTTGGTAGCCGTATAAGCTTTTTTCTGTAGCTGCAAGCCACAGAGTCAATAACCGCGTTAATTCGTACTTTCTGGTTGTGCACCACAGGAAAGATAGTTGTATTCAGTTTTTGTAGCTGGGAGCAACAGACTTGATAGCCGTATGAACTGTTTTTTTGTAAATGCAAGCCAAAGAGTCGATAACCGCGTAAATTCGTATTTCGTGGCTGTGCGCCACATAATAGATAGTCGTATTACTTTCTTGTAGCTGGGAGCTACAGACTTGATAGCCGTATAAACTTTTTTTTCTGTAGCTGCAAGGCAAAGAGTCAATAACCGCGTTAATTCGTCTTTTGTGGCTGTGCGCCACAGAATATTCAGTCGTATTAGGTTCTTGTAGCTGGGAGCAACAGATTTGATAGCCGTATGAACTGTTCTCTGTAGCTGCGAGGCAAAGAGTCAATAACCGTGTTAATTTGTCTTTTGTGGCTGTGCGCCACAGAATATATAGTCGTCTTAGGTTCTTGTAGCTGTGAGCAACACACTTGATAGCCGTATACGTTTTTTTTCTGTAGCTGCAAGCCACAGAGTCAATAACCGCGTCAATTCGTACTTTGTGGTTGTGCACCACAGAATAGATTGTCGTATTAGGTTTTTGTAGCTGGGAGCAACAGATTTGATAGCCGTATGAACTGTTCTCTGTAGCTGCAAGGCAAAGAGTCAATAACCGCGTTAATTCGTCTTTTGTGGCTGTGTGCCACAGGATATATAGTCGTCTTAGGTTCTTGTAGCTGTGAGCAACACACTTGGTAGCCGTATAAGCTTTTTTTCTGTAGCTGCATACCACAGAGTCAATAACCGCGTTAATTCGTACTTTCTGGTTGTGCACCACAGGAAAGATAGTTGTATTAAGTTTTGTAGCTGGGAGCAACATATTTGATAGCCGTATGAACTGTTCTCTGTAACTGCAAGCCAAAGAGTCGATAACAGCGTTAATTCGTATTTTGTGGCTGTGCGCCACAGAATATATAGTCGTCTTAGGTTCTTGTAGCTGTGAGCAACACACTTGGTAGCCGTATAAGCTTTTTTCTGTAGCTGCAAGCCACAGAGTCAATAACCGCGTTAATTCGTACTTTCTGGTTGTGCACCACAGGAAAGATAGTTGTATTACTTTCTTGTAGCTGGGAGCTACAGACTTGATAGCCGTATAAACTTTTTTTTTCTGTAGCTGCAAGGCAAAGAGTCAATAACCGCGTTAATTCGTCTTTTGTGGCTGTGCGCCACAGAATATTCAGTCGTATTAGGTTCTTGTAGCTGTGAGCAACACACTTGATAGCCGTATAAGCTTTTTTTTCTGTAGCTGCAAGGCAAAGAGTCAATAACCGCGTTAATTCGTATTTTGTGGCTGTGCGCCACAGAATAGATTGTCGTATTAGGTTTTTGTAGCTGGGAGCAACAGATTTCATAGCCGTATGAACTGTTCTCTGTAGCTGCAAGGCAAAGAGTCAATAACCGTGTTAATTTGTCTTTTGTGGCTGTGCGCCACAGAATATATAGTCGTCTTAGGTTCTTGTAGCTGTGAGCCACACACTTGATAGCCGTATAAGCTTTTTTTTTTCTGTAGCTGCAAGCCACAGAGTCAATAACCGCGTCAATTCGTACTTTGTGGTTGTGCACCACTGAATAGATTGTCGTATTAGGTTTTTGTAGCTGGGAGCAACAGATTTGATAGCCGTATGAACTGTTCTCTGTAGCTGCAAGGCAAAGAGTCAATAACCGCGTTAATTTGTCTTTTGTGGCTGTGCGCCACAGAATATATAGTCTTCTTAGGTTCTTGTAGCTGTGAGCAACACACTTGGTAGCCGTATAAGCTTTTTTTCTGTAGCTGCAAGCCACAGAGTCAATAACCGCGTTAATTCGTACTTTCTGGTTGTGCACCACAGGAAAGATAGTTGTATTAAGTTTTGTAGCTGGGAGCAACAGATTTGATAGCCGGATGAACTGTTCTCTGTAACTGCAAGCCAAAGAGTCGATAACAGCGTTAATTCGTATTTTGTGGCTGTGCGCCACAGAATATATAGTCGTCTTAGGTTCTTGTAGCTGTGAGCAACACACTTGGTAGCCGTATAAGCTTTTTTTCTGTAGCTGCAAGCCACAGAGTCAATAACCGCGTTAATTCGTACTTTCTGGTTGTGCACCACAGGAAAGATAGTTGTATTAAGTTTTTGTAGCTGGGAGCAACAGACTTGATAGCCGTATGAACTGTTTTTTGTAAATGCAAGCCAAAGAGTCGATAACCGCGTAAATTCGTATTTCGTGGCTGTGCGCCACATAATAGATAGTCGTATTACTTTCTTGTAGCTGGGAGCTACAGACTTGATAGCCGTATAAACTTTTTTTCTCTGTAGCTGCAAGGCAAAGAGTCAATAACCGTGTTAATTTGTCTTTTGTGGCTGTGCGCCACAGAATATATAGTCGTCTTAGGTTCTTGTAGCTGTGAGCCACACACTTGATAGCCGTATAAGCTTCTTTTCTGTAGCTGCAAGCCACAGAGTCAATAACCGCGTTAATTCGTACTTTCTGGTTGTGCACCACAGGAAAGATAGTTGTATTAAGTTTTGTAGCTGGGAGCAACATATTTGATAGCCGTATGAACTGTTCTCTGTAACTGCAAGCCAAAGAGTCGATAACAGCGTTAATTCGTATTTTGTGGCTGTGCGCCACAGAATATATAGTCGTCTTAGGTTCTTGTAGCTGTGAGCAACACACTTGGTAGCCGTATAAGCTTTTTTTCTGTAGCTGCAAGCCACAGAGTCAATAACCGCGTTAATTCGTACTTTCTGGTTGTGCACCACAGGAAAGATAGTTGTATTAAGTTTTTGTAGCTGGGAGCAACAGACTTGATAGCCGTATGAACTGTTTTTTGTAAATGCAAGCCAAAGAGTCTATAACCGCGTAAATTCGTATTTCGTGGCTGTGCGCCACATAATAGATAGTCGTATTACTTTCTTGTAGCTGGGAGCTACACACTTGATAGCCGTATAAGCTTTTTTTCTGTAGCTGCAAGCCACATAGTCAATAACCGCGTCAATTCGTACTTTGTGGTTGTGCGCCACAGAAAAGATAGTCGTATTAAGTTTTTGTAGCTGGGAGCAACAGACTTGATAGCCGTATAAACTTTTTTCTGTAGCTGCAAGGCAAAGAGTCAATAACCGCGTTAATTCGTACTTTCTGGTTGTGCACCACAGGAAAGATAGTTGTATTAAGTTTTGTAGCTGGGAGCAACAGATTTGATAGCCGTATGAACTGTTTTTTGTAAATGCAAGCCAAAGAGTCTATAACCGCGTAAATTCGTATTTCGTGGCTGTGCGCCACATAATAGATAGTCGTATTAAGTTTTTGTAGCTGGGAGCAACAGACTTGATAGCCGTATAAACTTTTTTCTGTAGCTGCAAGGCAAAGAGTCAATAACCGCGTTAATTCGTACTTTCTGGTTGTGCACCACAGGAAAGATAGTTGTATTAAGTTTTTGTAGCTGGGAGCAACAGATTTGATAGCCGTATAGTTCGTTTCACCCATCGGTAGCAGTCAGCCATGCTGGCCGAGCGCGCCCTACATTGCAGGCGACTGATCTGGCAGCTTGCCAGTCTTTTCATTCCAAATAAAAATTCGAAAACTGGTTATTTTAGGATTTTTGCAACTTTTTTGTTTTCAAAAGATTCCCACATGATCGGGGAGTAATTTAAACCACTTTTTGTGTGATAACATAAGCATTGAAAAACGGCCAGAAAAGATGGTTGGATATCACTGTTTTTAGTTTGGGCCAACATGTTCAGATGGCTGGCTGCTTGTGGGCGCCGCACCACCTATCCCAGCTCAGTTCAATACCTCGCTGGTGCACAATTTTGATTAGGCTCGTCGCTGTTGGAAACTTTCCAACACAATTGACTCCGCCCACTAAAATATACTGTAACTGGCTGCTATCGATGGTTGAAACGAACTATATGAACTGTTCTCTGTAACTGCGAGCCAAAGAGTCGATAACAGTGTTAATTCGTAGTTTGTGGCTGTGCGCCACAGAATAGATTGTCGTATTAGGTTTTTGTAGCTGGGAGCAACAGACTTGATAGCCGTATGAACTGTTTGTTTGCAAATGCAAGCCAAAGAGTCGATAACCGCGTAAATTCGTATTTCGTGGCTGTGCGCCACATAATAGATAGTCGTATTACTTTCTTGTAGCTGGGAGCAACAGATTTGATAGCCGTATGAACTGTTCTCTGTAACTGCAAGCCAAAGAGTCGATAACAGCGTTAATTCGTATTTTGTGGCTGTGCGCCACAGAATAGATTGTCGTATTAGGTTTTTGTAGCTGGGAGCAACATACTTGATAGCCGTATAAACTGTTCTCTGTAACTGCTAGCCAAAGAGTCGATAACAGCGTTAATTCGTATTTTGTGGCTGTGCGCCACATAATAGATAGTCGTATTACTTTCTTGTAGCTGGGAGCTACAGACTTGATAGCCGTATAAACTTTTTTTTCTGTAGCTGCAAGGCAAAGAGTCAATAACCGCGTTAATTCGTCTTTTGTGGCTGTGCGCCACAGAATATTCAGTCGTATTAGGTTCTTGTAGCTGTGAGCAACACACTTGATAGCCGTATAAGCTTTTTTTCTGTAGCTGCAAGCCACAGAGTCAATAACCGCGTCAATTCGTACTTTGTGGTTGTGCGCCACAGAAGAGATAGTCGTATTAAGTTTTTGTAGCTGGGAGCAACAGACTTGATAGCCGTATAAACTTTTTTCTGTAGCTGCAAGGCAAAGAGTCAATAACCGCGTTAATTCGTACTTTCTGGTTGTGCACCACAGGAAAGATAGTTGTATTAAGTTTTTGTAGCTGGGAGCAACATATTTGATAGCCGTATGAAATGTTCTCTGTAACTGCAAGCCAAAGAGTCGATAACCGCGTTAATTCGTATTTTGTGGCTGTGCGCCACAGAATAGATTGTCGTATTAGGTTTTTGTAGCTGAAAGCAACAGACTTGATAGCCGTATGAACTGTTTTTTGTAAATGCAAGCCAAAGAGTCGATAACCGCGTAAATTCGTATTTCGTGGCTGTGCGCCACATAATAGATAGTCGTATTACTTTCTTGTAGCTGGGAGCAACATACTTGATAGCCGTATAAACTTTTTTCTGTAGCTGCAAGGCAAAGAGTCAATAACCGCGTTAATTTGTCTTTTGTGGCTGTGCGCCACAGAATATAAAGTCGTATTAGGTTTTTGTAGCTGGGAGCAACAGACTTGATAGCCGTATGATTTTGTTTCTGTAGCTGCAAGGCAAAGAGTCAATAACCGCGTTAATTCGTATTTTGTGGCTGTGCGCCACAGAATAGATTGTCGTATTAGATTTTTGTAGCTGGGAGCAACAGATTTGATAGCCGTATGATTTTTTTTCTGTAGCTGCAAGGCAAAGAGTCAATAACCGCGTTAATTCGTACTTTCTGGTTGTGCACCACAGGAAAGATAGTTGTATTAAGTTGTGTAGCTGGGAGCAACAGATTTGATAGCCGTATGAACTGTTCTCTGTAACTGCAAGCCAAAGAGTCGATAACAGCGTTAATTCGTATTTTGTGGCTGTGCGCCACAGAATATATAGTCGTCTTAGGTTCTTGTAGCTGTGAGCAACACACTTGGTAGCCGTATAAGCTTTTTTCTGTAGCTGCAAGCCACAGAGTCAATAACCGCGTTAATTCGTTCTTTCTGGTTGTGCACCACAGGAAAGATAGTTGTATTAAGTTTTTGTAGCTGGGAGCAACAGACTTGATAGCCGTATGAACTGTTTTTTGTAAATGCAAGCCAAAGAGTCTATAACCGCGTAAATTCGTATTTCGTGGCTGTGCGCCACATAATAGATAGTCGTATTAAGTTTTTGTAGCTGGGAGCAACAGACTTGATAGCCGTATAAACTTTTTTCTGTAGCTGCAAGGCAAAGAGTCAATAACCGCGTTAATTCGTACTTTCTGGTTGTGCACCACAGGAAAGATAGTTGTATTAAGTTTTTGTAGCTGGGAGCAACAGATTTGATAGCCGTATAGTTCGTTTCACCCATCGGTAGCAGTCAGCCATGCTGGCCGAGCGCGCCCTACATTGCAGGCGACTGATCTGGCAGCTTGCCAGTCTTTTCATTCCAAATAAAAATTCGAAAACTGGTTATTTTAGGATTTTTGCAACTTTTTTGTTTTCAAAAGATTCCCACATGATCGGGGAGTAATTTAAACCACTTTTTGTGTGATAACATAAGCATTGAAAAACGGCCAGAAAAGATGGTTGGATATCACTGTTTTTAGTTTGGGCCAACATGTTCAGATGGCTGGCTGCTTGTGGGCGCCGCACCACCTATCCCAGCTCAGTTCAATACCTCGCTGGTGCACAATTTTGATTAGGCTCGTCGCTGTTGGAAACTTTCCAACACAATTGACTCCGCCCACTAAAATATACTGTAACTGGCTGCTATCGATGGTTGAAACGAACTATATGAACTGTTCTCTGTAACTGCGAGCCAAAGAGTCGATAACAGTGTTAATTCGTAGTTTGTGGCTGTGCGCCACAGAATAGATTGTCGTATTAGGTTTTTGTAGCTGGGAGCAACAGACTTGATAGCCGTATGAACTGTT
This sequence comes from Litoditis marina, assembly GCA_964036275.1. NCBI lineage: Eukaryota > Metazoa > Nematoda > Chromadorea > Rhabditida > Rhabditidae > Litoditis > Litoditis marina. The sequence goes on from CAXIWQ010000176.1 coordinate 17,783, forward strand.
TGTTTGCAAATGCAAGCCAAAGAGTCGATAACCGCGTAAATTCGTATTTCGTGGCTGTGCGCCACATAATAGATAGTCGTATTACTTTCTTGTAGCTGGGAGCAACAGATTTGATAGCCGTATGAACTGTTCTCTGTAACTGCAAGCCAAAGAGTCGATAACAGCGTTAATTCGTATTTTGTGGCTGTGCGCCACAGAATAGATTGTCGTATTAGGTTTTTGTAGCTGGGAGCAACATACTTGATAGCCGTATAAACTGTTCTCTGTAACTGCAAGCCAAAGAGTCGATAACAGCGTTAATTCGTATTTTGTGGCTGTGCGCCACATAATAGATAGTCGTATTACTTTCTTGTAGCTGGGAGCTACAGACTTGATAGCCGTATAAACTTTTTTTTCTGTAGCTGCAAGGCAAAGAGTCAATAACCGCGTTAATTCGTCTTTTGTGGCTGTGCGCCACAGAATATTCAGTCGTATTAGGTTCTTGTAGCTGTGAGCAACACACTTGATAGCCGTATAAGCTTTTTTTCTGTAGCTGCAAGCCACAGAGTCAATAACCGCGTCAATTCGTACTTTGTGGTTGTGCGCCACAGAAGAGATAGTCGTATTAAGTTTTTGTAGCTGGGAGCAACAGACTTGATAGCCGTATAAACTTTTTTCTGTAGCTGCAAGGCAAAGAGTCAATAACCGCGTTAATTCGTACTTTCTGGTTGTGCACCACAGGAAAGATAGTTGTATTAAGTTTTTGTAGCTGGGAGCAACATATTTGATAGCCGTATGAAATGTTCTCTGTAACTGCAAGCCAAAGAGTCGATAACCGCGTTAATTCGTATTTTGTGGCTGTGCGCCACAGAATAGATTGTCGTATTAGGTTTTTGTAGCTGGGAGCAACAGACTTGATAGCCGTATGAACTGTTTGTTTGCAAATGCAAGCCAAAGAGTCGATAACCGCGTAAATTCGTATTTCGTGGCTGTGCGCCACATAATAGATAGTCGTATTACTTTCTTGTAGCTGGGAGCAACAGATTTGATAGCCGTATGAACTGTTCTCTGTAACTGCAAGCCAAAGAGTCGATAACAGCGTTAATTCGTATTTTGTGGCTGTGCGCCACAGAATAGATTGTCGTATTAGGTTTTTGTAGCTGGGAGCAACATACTTGATAGCCGTATAAACTGTTCTCTGTAACTGCAAGCCAAAGAGTCGATAACAGCGTTAATTCGTATTTTGTGGCTGTGCGCCACATAATAGATAGTCGTATTACTTTCTTGTAGCTGGGAGCTACAGACTTGATAGCCGTATAAACTTTTTTTTTCTGTAGCTGCAAGGCAAAGAGTCAATAACCGCGTTAATTCGTCTTTTGTGGCTGTGCGCCACAGAATATTCAGTCGTATTAGGTTCTTGTAGCTGTGAGCAACACACTTGATAGCCGTATAAGCTTTTTTTCTGTAGCTGCAAGCCACAGAGTCAATAACCGCGTCAATTCGTACTTTGTGGTTGTGCGCCACAGAAGAGATAGTCGTATTAAGTTTTTGTAGCTGGGAGCAACAGACTTGATAGCCGTATAAACTTTTTTCTGTAGCTGCAAGGCAAAGAGTCAATAACCGCGTTAATTCGTACTTTCTGGTTGTGCACCACAGGAAAGATAGTTGTATTAAGTTTTTGTAGCTGGGAGCAACATATTTGATAGCCGTATGAAATGTTCTCTGTAACTGCAAGCCAAAGAGTCGATAACCGCGTTAATTCGTATTTTGTGGCTGTGCGCCACAGAATAGATTGTCGTATTAGGTTTTTGTAGCTGAAAGCAACAGACTTGATAGCCGTATGAACTGTTTTTTGTAAATGCAAGCCAAAGAGTCGATAACCGCGTAAATTCGTATTTCGTGGCTGTGCGCCACATAATAGATAGTCGTATTACTTTCTTGTAGCTGGGAGCAACATACTTGATAGCCGTATAAACTTTTTTCTGTAGCTGCAAGGCAAAGAGTCAATAACCGCGTTAATTTGTCTTTTGTGGCTGTGCGCCACAGAATATAAAGTCGTATTAGGTTTTTGTAGCTGGGAGCAACAGACTTGATAGCCGTATGATTTTGTTTCTGTAGCTGCAAGGCAAAGAGTCAATAACCGCGTTAATTCGTATTTTGTGGCTGTGCGCCACAGAATAGATTGTCGTATTAGGTTTTTGTAGCTGGGAGCAACAGATTTGATAGCCGTATGATTTTTTTTTTCTGTAGCTGCAAGGCAAAGAGTCAATAACCGCGTTAATTCGTACTTTCTGGTTGTGCACCACAGGAAAGATAGTTGTATTAAGTTTTGTAGCTGGGAGCAACAGATTTGATAGCCGTATGAACTGTTCTCTGTAACTGCAAGCCAAAGAGTCGATAACAGCGTTAATTCGTATTTTGTGGCTGTGCGCCACAGAATATATAGTCGTCTTAGGTTCTTGTAGCTGTGAGCAACACACTTGGTAGCCGTATAAGCTTTTTTTCTGTAGCTGCAAGCCACAGAGTCAATAACCGCGTTAATTCGTTCTTTCTGGTTGTGCACCACAGGAAAGATAGTTGTATTAGGTTTTGTAGCTGGGAGCAACAGACTTGATAGCCGTATGAACTGTTTTTTGTAAATGCAAGCCAAAGAGTCTATAACCGCGTAAATTCGTATTTCGTGGCTGTGCGCCACATAATAGATAGTCGTATTAAGTTTTTGTAGCTGGGAGCAACAGACTTGATAGCCGTATAAACTTTTTTCTGTAGCTGCAAGGCAAAGAGTCAATAACCGCGTTAATTCGTACTTTCTGGTTGTGCACCACAGGAAAGATAGTTGTATTAAGTTTTTGTAGCTGGGAGCAACAGATTTGATAGCCGTATAGTTCGTTTCACCCATCGGTAGCAGTCAGCCATGCTGGCCGAGCGCGCCCTACATTGCAGGCGACTGATCTGGCAGCTTGCCAGTCTTTTCATTCCAAATAAAAATTCGAAAACTGGTTATTTTAGGATTTTTGCAACTTTTTTGTTTTCAAAAGATTCCCACATGATCGGGGAGTAATTTAAACCACTTTTTGTGTGATAACATAAGCATTGAAAAACGGCCAGAAAAGATGGTTGGATATCACTGTTTTTAGTTTGGGCCAACATGTTCAGATGGCTGGCTGCTTGTGGGCGCCGCACCACCTATCCCAGCTCAGTTCAATACCTCGCTGGTGCACAATTTTGATTAGGCTCGTCGCTGTTGGAAACTTTCCAACACAATTGACTCCGCCCACTAAAATATACTGTAACTGGCTGCTATCGATGGTTGAAACGAACTATATGAACTGTTCTCTGTAACTGCGAGCCAAAGAGTCGATAACAGTGTTAATTCGTAGTTTGTGGCTGTGCGCCACAGAATAGATTGTCGTATTAGGTTTTTGTAGCTGGGAGCAACAGACTTGATAGCCGTATGAACTGTTTGTTTGCAAATGCAAGCCAAAGAGTCGATAACCGCGTAAATTCGTATTTCGTGGCTGTGCGCCACATAATAGATAGTCGTATTACTTTCTTGTAGCTGGGAGCAACAGATTTGATAGCCGTATGAACTGTTCTCTGTAACTGCAAGCCAAAGAGTCGATAACAGCGTTAATTCGTATTTTGTGGCTGTGCGCCACAGAATAGATTGTCGTATTAGGTTTTTGTAGCTGGGAGCAACATACTTGATAGCCGTATAAACTGTTCTCTGTAACTGCAAGCCAAAGAGTCGATAACAGCGTTAATTCGTATTTTGTGGCTGTGCGCCACATAATAGATAGTCGTATTACTTTCTTGTAGCTGGGAGCTACAGACTTGATAGCCGTATAAACTTTTTTTTTCTGTAGCTGCAAGGCAAAGAGTCAATAACCGCGTTAATTCGTCTTTTGTGGCTGTGCGCCACAGAATATTCAGTCGTATTAGGTTCTTGTAGCTGTGAGCAACACACTTGATAGCCGTATAAGCTTTTTTTCTGTAGCTGCAAGCCACAGAGTCAATAACCGCGTCAATTCGTACTTTGTGGTTGTGCGCCACAGAAGAGATAGTCGTATTAAGTTTTTGTAGCTGGGAGCAACAGACTTGATAGCCGTATAAACTTTTTTCTGTAGCTGCAAGGCAAAGAGTCAATAACCGCGTTAATTCGTACTTTCTGGTTGTGCACCACAGGAAAGATAGTTGTATTAAGTTTTTGTAGCTGGGAGCAACATATTTGATAGCCGTATGAAATGTTCTCTGTAACTGCAAGCCAAAGAGTCGATAACCGCGTTAATTCGTATTTTGTGGCTGTGCGCCACAGAATAGATTGTCGTATTAGGTTTTTGTAGCTGAAAGCAACAGACTTGATAGCCGTATGAACTGTTTTTTGTAAATGCAAGCCAAAGAGTCGATAACCGCGTAAATTCGTATTTCGTGGCTGTGCGCCACATAATAGATAGTCGTATTACTTTCTTGTAGCTGGGAGCAACATACTTGATAGCCGTATAAACTTTTTTCTGTAGCTGCAAGGCAAAGAGTCAATAACCGCGTTAATTTGTCTTTTGTGGCTGTGCGCCACAGAATATAAAGTCGTATTAGGTTTTTGTAGCTGGGAGCAACAGACTTGATAGCCGTAAGATTTTGTTTCTGTAGCTGCAAGGCAAAGAGTCAATAACCGCGTTAATTCGTATTTTGTGGCTGTGCGCCACAGAATAGATTGTCGTCTTAGGTTCTTGTAGCTGGGAGCAACATACTTGATAGCCGTATAAACTTTTTTCTGTAGCTGCAAGGCAAAGAGTCAATAACCGCGTTAATTTGTCTTTTGTGGCTGTGCGCCACAGAATATAAAGTCGTATTAGGTTTTTGTAGCTGGGAGCAACAGATTTGATAGCCGTATGAACTGTTCTCTGTAGCTGCAAGGCAAAGAGTCAATAACCGTGTTAATTTGTCTTTTGTGGCTGTGCGCCACAGAATATATAGTCGTCTTAGGTTCTTGTAGCTGTGAGCAACACACTTGATAGCCGTATAAGCTTTTTTTTCTGTAGCTGCAAGCCACAGAGTCAACAACCGCGTCAATTCGTACTTTGTGGTTGTGCACCACAGAATAGATTGTCGTATTAGGTTTTTGTAGCTGGGAGCAACATACTTGATAGCCGTATAAACTTTTTTCTGTAGCTGCAAGTCAATGTGTCAATAACCGCGTTAATTCGTTTTTATGGCTGTGCGCCACAGAATATATAGTCGTATTAGGTTTTTGTAGCCAGGAGCAACAGGCTTGATAGCCGTATGATTTTTTTTCTGTAGCTGCAAGTCAAAGTGTCAATAACCGCGTTAATTCGTTTTTGTGGCTGTGCGCCACAGAATAGATAGTCGTATTAGGTTTTTGTATCTGGGAGCAACCGACTTGATAGCCGTATGAACTTCTTTTTGTAGCTGCAAGGCAAAGAGTCAATAACCGCGTTAATTCGTCTTTTGTGGCTGTGCGCCACAGAATATATAGTCGTCTTAGGTTTTTGTAGCTGGGAGCAACCGATTTGATAGCCGTATGAACTGTTCTTTGTAACTGCAAGCCGAAAAGTCGATAACCGCGTTAATTCGTATTTCGTGGCTGTGCGCCACAGAAAAGATAGTCGTATTAGGTTTTTGTAGCGTTGAGCAACAGACTTGATAGCCGTATAAACGTTTTTCTGTAGCTGCAAGGCAAAGAGTCAATAACCGCGTTAAATCGTCTTTTGTGGCTGTGCGCCACAGAATAGATCGTATTAGGTTTTTGTAGCTGGGAGCAACAGACTTGATAGCCGTATAAATTTTTTTCTGTAGCTGCAAGGCAAAGAGTCGATAACCGCGTTAATTCGTATTTCGTGGCTGTGCGCCACAAAATAGATAGTCGTATTAGGTTTTTGTAGCTGGGAGCAACAGACTTGATAGCCGTATAAACTTTTCTCTGTAACTGCAAGCTAACGAGTCGATAACCGCGTTAATTCGTATTTTGTGGCTGTGCGCCACAGAATATATAGTCGTCTTAGGTTTTTGTAGCTGGGAGCAACAGAGTTGATATCCGTATAAACTTTTTTTTCTGTAGCTGCAAGGCAAAGAGTCAATAACCGCGTTAATTCGTCTTTTGTGGCTGTGGGCCACAGAATAGATAGTCGTATTACTTTCTTGTAGCTGGGAGCAACAGACTTGATAGCCGTATAAACTTTTTCTGTAGCTGCAAGGCAAAGAGTCAATAACCGCGTTAAATCGTCTTTTGTGGCTGTGCGGCACAGAATAGATTGTCGTATTAGGTTTTTGTAGCTGGGAGAAACATACTTGATAGCCGTATGAACTTATTTCTGTAGCTGCAAGGCAAAGAGTCAATAACCGCGTTAATTTGTCTTTTGTGGCTGTGCGCCACAGAATATAAAGTCGTATTAGTTTTTTGTAGTTGGGAGCAACAGACTTGATAGCCGTATGATTTTTTTTTCTGTAGCTGCAAGTCAATGTGTCAATAACCGCGTTAATTCGTTTTTATGGCTGTGCGCCACAGAATATAAAGTCGTATTAGGTTTTTGTAGCCAGGAGCAACAGGCTTGATAGCCGTATGATTTTTTTTCTGTAGCTGCAAGTCAAAGTGTCAATAACCGCGTTAATTCGTTTTTGTGGCTGTGCGCCACAGAATAGATAGTCGTATTAGGTTTTTGTATCTGGGAGCAACCGACTTGATAGCCGTATGAACTTCTTTTTGTAACTCCCAGCCAAAGAGTCGATAACAGCGTCAATTCGTACTTGTGGTTGTGCGCCACAGAAAAGATAGTCGTGAGCAACAGACTTGATGGCCGTATAAACTTTTTTCTGTAGCTGCAAGGCAAAGAGTCAATAACCGCGTTAATTCGTACTTTCTGGTTGTGCACCACAGGAAAGATAGTTGTATTAAGTTTTTGTAGCTGGGAGCAACATATTGATAGCCGTATGAAATGTTCTCTGTAACTGCAAGCCAAAGAGTCGATAACCGCGTTAATTCGTATTTTGTGGCTGTGCGCCACAGAATAGATTGTCGTATTAGGTTTTTGTAGCTGAAAGCAACAGACTTGATAGCCGTATAAACTTTTTTCTGTAGCTGCAGGCCGATGAGTCGATAACCGCGTTAATTCGTATTTCGTGGCTGTGCGCCACAGAATAGATAGTCGTATTAGGTTTTTGTAGCTGGGAGCAACATACTTGATAGCCGTATAAACTTTTTCCTGTAGCTGCAAGGCAAAGAGTCAATAACCGCGTTAATTTGTCTTTTGTGGCTGTGCGCCACAGAATATAAAGTCGTATTAGGTTTTTGTAGCTGGGAGCAACATACTTGATAGCCGTATGATTTTTTTTCTGTAGCTGCAAGGCAAAGAGTCAATAACCGCGTTAATTCGTATTTTGTGGCTGTGCGCCACAGAATAGATTGTCGTATTAGGTTTTTGTAGCTGGGAGCAACATATTTGATAGCCGTATGAACTGTTCTCTGTAGCTGCAAGGCAAAGAGTCAATAACCGTGTTAATTTGTCTTTTGTGGCTGTGCGCCACGGAATCGCGCGCAGCGCGAAGCGCTGTGCGAGATTTGTCTTTGGTCCGGCTAATGCGTGCTTCCGTTTTTTTAGTTTTTCCTCAAAAAGGCTGAAATTTGCAAAACAAAGTGTGTGTGGGTTGTGACAAGAAAAGTAAACCCAGTTTAAGGGTTTCTACTTAACCGATTTCGTTGAAAATTGTGGAAGACATATGATACCTACTCAAACCCTCGCGGAGCAAAAAAAATTCAAGAAAAAATTGTTTTTGTCAAAGTTATAGACATTTTTCGAAAAGTGTCTGCGTCTCTCCATTTAGCACGCTCTCTCACTCTCTCTGTCCGGTCGACAACTCAATTTGTATTGTAACTTAGAGTAACAATTACCGATTTGCTCGAAAATTGAAATATGATGCCATCGTGACTTTTATTTGAATATGAAGTATTCTATTCCTGACGTCCTTCAGAATTCTGGAGACCGGATGACGTCATTTTTGAAAAGCGCAAAGTTGACGTCACATATATTTTCAAATGATGGTAATATCTTAGAAAGGGCCAATTAGCGGAGAAACTCAATTTAAGAGTAACGTATTCTGAGATTCTGGAGACCAGATGACGTCATTTTTGAAAAGTGCAAAGTTGACGTCACATATATTTTTAAACGATGGTAATATCTTAGAAAGGGTCAATTAACGGAGAAACTCAATCTAAGAGTGACGTATTCTGAGATTCTAGAGACCAGATGACGTCATTTTTGAAAAGTGCAAAGTTGACGTCACATATATCTTTAAACGATGGTAATATCTTAGAAAGGGTCAATTAACGGTGAAACTCAATCTGAGAGTGATGTATTCTGGGATTCTGGAGATCAGATGACGTCGATTTTGAAAAGTGCAAAGTTGACGTCACATATATCTTTAAACGATGGTAATATCTTAGAAAGGGTCAATTAACGGTGAAACTCAATCTGAGAGTGATGTATTCTGGGATTCTGGAAACCAGGTGACGTCGATTTTGAAAAGTGCAAAGTTGACGTCACATATATCTTTAAACGATGGTAATATCTTAGAAAGGGTCAATTAACGATAAAACTCAATCTGAGAGTGATGTATTCTGGGATTCTGAAGACCAGATGACGTCGATTTTGAAAAGTGCAAAGTTGACGTCACATATTTTTTTTAAACGATGGTAATATCTTAGAAAGGGTCAATTAACGGTGAAACTCAATCTGAGAGTGATGTATTCTGGGATTCTGGAGACCAGATTACGTTGATTCTGAAAAGTGCAAAGTTGACGTCACATATATTTTCAAATGCTGAAAATATCTTAAAAATGGTACATTAACGACGAAACTTTATCTAAATATGACTTATTCTGGAAATCAGAAGGCCAGATGACGTCAACTTTCAAAAAATTGACGTGAAATATGTTTTCGAATGCTGAAAGTTTCTTAGAAATGGTCAATTCACGATGAAACTTCATTCAAACATGACGTATTCTGGAATTCTGAAAAGCAGAGGGCAGAAAGTAAGTTTTTAGAACTGCAATGTTGACGTCATACTTTTCTCAAATGATAGTAATACTTGGCAAGTGGTTCATTAAGAAAATTTTTTTTATCTGCACCGTACAGATCAAACCACATACCTACGGCATGTATACAAAAAGAGAAAAATTCATGAAAAAGTGGGGGCCCAACGACTGTGAGATTTGTCTTCTGCTGTGCGCCCCTTAGACAACTACTCTCAAATGGAGCAGCTACTGCTACAAAAACCGAAAAATACTCATGTATAACTGTTTATTACAAACATACAAAAGTCGTAAAATATTTTCTCAAACCTGTAAACTAGAATCTACAAATCACAGATGTTAACTCAACGTAGTCAATTATAGAGTTCCTGGTTTTGTGCACAATGGTTGGTGTTTTTGGTCATTACTTCAATTCTAGGTGCTATAACGTTTGGCATATTATTCAACAGTTGTTCTCTCTTTCGCAGCTGTGACTTGTAGATTCTAGTTTACAGGTTTGAGAAAATATTTTACGACTTTTGTATGTTTGTAATAAACAGTTATACTTGAGTATATTAGTATTTTTCGGTTATTTACAGATTCTAGTTTACAGGTTTGAAAAAATATTTTACGACTTTTGTATGTTTGTAATTAACAGTTATACATGAGTATTTTTCGGTTTTTGTAGCAGTAGCTGCTCCATTTGAGAGTAGTTGTCTAAGGGGCGCACAGCAGAAGACAAATCTCACAGTCGTTGGGCCCCCACTTTTTCATGAATATATAGTCGTCTTAGGTTCTTGTAGCTGTGAGCAACACACTTGATAGCCGTATAAGCTTTTTTCTGTAGCTGCAAGCCACAGAGTCAATAACCGCGTCAATTCGTACTTTGTGGTTGTGCACCAGATAATAGATTGTCGTATTAGGTTTTTGTAGCTGGGAGCAACAGATTTGAATAGCCGTATGAACTGTTCTCTGTAGCTGCAAGGCAAAGAGTCAATAACCGCGTTAATTTGTCTTTTGTGGCTGTGCGCCACAGAATATATAGTCGTCTTAGGTTCTTGTAGCTGTGAGCAACACACTTGGTAGCCGTATAAGCTTTTTTTCTGTAGCTGCAAGCCACAGAGTCAATAACCGCGTTAATTCGTACTTTCTGGTTGTGCACCACAGGAAAGATAGTTGTATTAAGTTTTGTAGCTGGGAGCAACAGATTTGATAGCCGTATGAACTGTTCTCTGTAACTCCCAGCCAAAGAGTCGATAACAGCGTTAATTCGTATTTTGTGGCTGTGCGCCACAGAATATATAGTCGTCTTAGGTTCTTGTAGCTGTGAGCAACACACTTGGTAGCCGTATAAGCTTTTTTCTGTAGCTGCAAGCCACAGAGTCAATAACCGCGTCAATTCGTACTTTGTGGTTGTGCGCCACAGAAAAGATAGTCGTATTAAGTTTTTGTAGCTGGGAGCAACAGACTTGATAGCCATATAAACTTTTTTCTGAAGCTGCAAGGCAAAGAGTCAATAACCGCGTTAATTCGTCGTTTGTGGCTGTGCGCCACAGAATATTCAGTCGTACTAGGTTCTTGTAGCTGTGAGCAACACATTTGATAGCCGTATAAGCTTTTTTTCTGTAGCTGCAAGCCACAGAGTCAATAACCGCGTCAATTCGTACTTTGTGGTTGTGCGCCACAGAAAAGATAGTCGTATTAAGTTTTTGTAGCTGGGAGCAACAGACTTGATAGCCATATAAACTTTTTTCTGTAGCTGCAAGGCAAAGAGTCAATAACCGCGTTAATTCGTACTTTGTGGTTGTGCACCACAGGAAAGATAGTTGTATTAAGTTTTTGTAGCTGGGAGCAACAGATTTGATAGCCGTATGAACTGTTCTCTGT